>JAYEPQ010000006.1:41740556-41995556 GCA_036321105.1 Dracaena cambodiana
ACTGAAACCAAGAGACAAAAGGTTAAGAACATGATACAGCTAGAAACAAGGGCTAGAGTACTACACCATACATAAGGAAGGTGCAATACCATCTATGATCTATAAACACGGATACATGTGTCGTACTCCGAGATAGACACAAAGGTCCGCACAAGACAACCTCCAATATCTAGAGAGAAGGACACAGTTATATATGTGCAAATTAACAAATACATATATGTTTAACTCAAAAAATTATATATATATTGGGTTGTTATTCACATATTAAAAAAGAAGCTAAAATAGTAAAATGAACCATGGAATATTTAATTCTTACCAAGAAGATAGCATAACATACTCCATTTTTGGAATATCTTTATGTAAACGGAGGTTTCAATGTATAAGTGTTGGACAAGGAATACGGGTGACATGGCTGGACACAATTTTTTTTTGTTGGAAAAGTCCTACATATCGTAGAATACCACCATTTGGGAGTTTCTGAGGATAAATTAAAGTGCAATTTACAACACAAATCAAGTAAACCAACATGTTTCTATTCCATACTGATCCTCTCAATGGAAAATCTCAAGCACGTTTCCAAACTCCTATTTAATCTACTGTGATTTCTATACTGTGATTTCCGGTGGAATCACATCACATCCAGGGAACACATGAAATATAGTCACAGGGCACACTCTGAGGGAGGCACAGAATGGAAAATACAAGAAAGAGTATCTTCTAACTGCACCATTACCATATATCAAGATGGGCCAAAAATCACAAAATTGGCTCAACAGCAAATCCCAATTGCTTAGCAGTTTGCCTTCTTTAAGTGACTGAACCAGGTCCATGGATGAGGCTTGAACCTAGCATTCAATTCATTAGATCTAATTGATGACAAGACTAATGTAGTCCATGAAAATTTTCCCTACCAAGTGTGACTGAACAAGTCCCAAGAACAAAAACAGCAAAAGTTTTTAGTTACTACCCAAAAATTTGAGGCCTCATAATGAAACGAGATGCTAGGAAAGTCGTCACTATAAGAGCATGTCTGGTAAGACATACCTAAAGCAGCATGGCAGTTCACCTGCCAATCTGAAGGCAGCACAAGCTAAGAGACTTAAAGCCTTAGGATTCTTGAGTTGTATAGATCATGCAGGTTATAGCTAGAATTGCTCCAGGTACGGCAACTCATGCCAAGCTGCTTGGATATCACCCTATCAATTGAAGATACCCCTAAATGATGCTTAGCACTGACATGGTGTAAAAGTTAAATTTGTCTTGTTGCCAAGTCTAAGATTTTATTAAGGTATGGAAAATCAAGGAAGCATGCATACATACATGGACTCGGAAATGGATTCAAAAACGGACACGAGACTAAGCATCTTTGAAAAAAAAGAGTAAATAGACATGGCAAGGACATGAAAAAATATATATAAATATAAGTATATATTCTTCTATTATAACATAATAATTTTACTAAAATATCCAAAACAAAATCATTAGCAATGTATGGAACCATGCTTCTTCATTCCACTACAGAGAAGGAGTCTTGCTATTAACCATGCACCTATCTATCTCTCCCCCTTTATACTCAAAGAGATAAAAAAAAAAGATGGTGATGACAGCAACTCATGGATCAACGTAGAGTATGAACGTTAAAAATCATTTCTTCAGACATAGAAAACAAACAAGACTCATATTCACAAGTAACATTAAAATATAACTTTATAAAGCTAACTAGATACTGATAGATGTGACCAATTCAGAAATGGTTAATTTCGATTTTCCCAGACCATATAACTCTTTTTTAAAACACAACCTACAAGAAGTACAGACATAGAAATGACATGGCATTTTTATTTTTTTTTACCATGCTGCATGGCGTGTACGACATGGTTTTTAGCGTGTATATATCAGACAAATGTCCAAGACAAGTGTCCAATATGTATATAGCATCCCAGCTGCATCTTCGTGTTTCTTATTGGAAAATATGGATCAGAAGCAGGAAGCACATTAAGTTCTTCACACAGAAAAGACTTGCCTTAGGACTCCTCTCTATGAAAAAGTACGAGAAAGTACATTGCAGCATCAAGTTAAAATATGTAACTAGCAGAACTTGTGTAGACAAGTTTAAGTAACGTATGAAAATGAAGTTCCGTATAAAAATGACAATAATCAGTAGAAGAGATTAGCGCCGCGTTTGTATGAGCAGTGTGAAGAAAATGTGGACAGAGAGGAAAAGTTCTAGAATGCTGCCAGGTAAAGCACAAAGAAGTAGAATTTCATGAAATAGATGATAGCAAAAGTACTTCAAACCAACCATATCCAGAAAATGCCTAACTACTCCCAAAATACAAAAGCATAAACGCATTGCTAAAAATGTGGACAAGTAAAAGCCTTGTAATAACAAAAATAAAAGACAACTATTAACTACTCCCAAAATATAAAAGCATAAACGCATTGCTAAAAATGTGGACAAGGCAAAGCCTTACAATAACAAAAATAAAAGACCTATTAATTACATGCGCTCGTAACAAGTTAGAGTTCCTGGGAGGAATCTGAAGCTAACACAAATTAATGAAAGCCTAACAACAAGAATATACCTCAGTATATATTAGTTAAAGGCAGTCAGAAGATCATTTTTGACAATCCATTTTGAATGCTAAAGTGGCTTCCAGATCATTACAACAGCCATTCAGCAGCATAGGAGCATAGATATCAAAATTCTGTTTAGCCTCAGATCGTTCTGGTATGAGTACCTGAGTAGATTTTTTTTTTTAATTCAACTGAAGATTAACCACCAACAGTGAGGTTTGGCATTCAAAAAATATGGTGCTATCTTTAGCAGCTCAAAGTGGACTAAGATCACCCGGGATCCTATAACGTTCAAATATTGTTTCACAGTTATCCCAGTCTTAGGACTTAATTCTAGGTAGACCGCGTAGCATACCAAAATCATGCACTAACAGACTGACTTCCCCTAAGCATTTACTGCAGTGACTAGTTCTCGAGACTAAGCATGTTGCTTCTATGCACATCACATTTTGCATCTCACAGGACAAATTACCTAATGGCTATGCGAAGAAAGCTCATAATGGTATTCTTACAGCCTCAATGCATCTCTCTAAGTAAGCCATTAGCGTAACATATTGACATGTTAGTAACTTAGTATCAAGAAACTAAACTTCCATAAAACTTCTAGAGACATACTTTCTGCCATAGTTCTAAGAATCTCTATGGCTTTTATTGAAGATAAACCTCTCAATGGGATTATCCTTAAAACTTGTTATATTAGACAAATTGTCAACAAAACCATACTCTTTTTGTATCTTGATATCTCATTGATCACTTCTCGGCATTATTTACTCCTTATCTAGCTTATACTCCACTTCTTTTCTTCTTTATTGCCTATTTGTTCTCCTATTGTTCCTATTGTTCTTCATTCACATCTTATCATTTGAAACCAAATGTATTCAGTAATAATCAAATTTTTCTGAACCTATGAATACCAGCATCAAGTGGTATTAGAATGGATTTCCTTCCCTATCTTGCATCTTTGTTTCTTTATACAACAACAAAAATGCAATCATATTCATCCTATATGACCATTATGCATTACACCATCTGAATCCTACTCTCTTCATTATCTTAGCGATAAAAGCCTCCACTGTGCCACATTAAAAGGACCCCTAGAAAGAAGCAAAGGAGTTTACAAAGATAGAATATGATAATTTGATGGAAATCAACAAAAATCATGAAGGACCAAGTTGAGGGAGTTGGAAAAGAGAGGAAAAGCTTCATACAAAGTTGATGCATGTAAAACTAGTATGGAGATTAGCAATACTCTTCCTTGTGTCAGAACAATAAATTTGATTTATACAATCAGAAAAAGAATTACAAAATCATGAACATCATTAAATTTATCCCTAAATTTCTTGCTACTTAAATTTCTAGTAACGTGTTTCTTTCAAGATTTTCACCATCTATTCAGTATATACTAAGCTGAAATCTAGTTTAGACATCATTGTCCTCTGGACAGCAATAAGCATCTTTCTATGTGTTGATGGATAAATTAACTGGCCCACTTCGGCAAAGACCCACAACGAAATCCCAATAAAGTTGACGTGCCAAGCTCAAGAGAAGCCCAGCATGCATTCAGTAAGACTGCCAAACTATATATGGAAAGTTGAATCCAGATTCAAATACTTCATCTTCAACAAATACGAGAATCCATGATCAAATCAAACTATTACTAAATCATTAACAAAAAAAAAATCCAATTTCTCAAAGAAACTGAGTTCAACTACAAGGAAGCCTCTCTCTAAAGACAATATAATCCATCTCATATCAGGAAACTGCATAGGTTCAAACTCATGGGGTTCAAATTTGATTACAACTCCGCCATAAAAAATAAATATACCCCTCCTCCATGGGAAGAGGGATTTCTTTTAGCATACGCAATTTTTGAGAGCTTGTTATCTCAAGAAAGAAAAGAGAGAAATAGAGAAAGCTTCGAGAGACCTTGTATTTATATTTCAATGTAAAGCCCTTGCCAGTCCACCGACTTTCTGCCGAGAACGTAGGCTTGAGATCCATCTCAGCCAAACCTGATTAAATCCCGTATAAGTATATTTTCTCTTTAATAACTTTCTTACAGGACACTAACCCAAGATCCCACATCTTGGTGACTTGATCTCAATACTTTAAACTCTGACTCGAGTACATCTCGAGCCCAATCTCTATTTAGTATTCAAATTGGCTCGGTAAGCCTAACTGACTGGCTCGGTAAGCCTAACTGACCAAATTCGGCATTAACAACTACATTGTATGTGGAAAATTTTTTCCAAACCATGCCATATACACAATCAAAAGGCCAATAAAGCCAATAAGCACCTCCTCGTGAGGAATATGTAGCAACCGCAAGATCAACTACACCAAGTTCCAAGAACTCGCCAAACAAATCGTTGATGTTATGCAAGCTAGGGCGAATGCCACGACGATTCAAAATGTTAGGAAAGGAGCACCAGCCTCACTGCACACTGAAGCGCCGATTAAGCCTTCAGACTCCAAGGCAATATAGGCACCTGCCGCCACAGAGAGACTGAATGGCAACTTGAACCAACTAGCACCACTGAGATAATCGCGAAACCAAATCCACTTTGATACAACAGAGAAACACCATTGAAGAACAGGACTCCGAGTTCAAGGATCATGAGCCACTCTCTAGGACTATTCTACAACAGAAACTTAAATTCAAACTCTCAAACTTGGATAAAAGGTATGATGGCATGTCAAAATTCAAATACGTTTGATCGCGCCGAATGCACCTCCAACGCACCACTAAAGAGATCCTCTATAGAGTTTTCTCCATGACTTTGGAGAAAGGAGTGAAAAGCTGATATAATGGACTCTCCCCCGGGTCCATCCATTCCTTTCGCCAATTACATTGCGAGTTCACTCGGCAATTCGCCGCAAGCAAGAGCAAAAAAGTGTTTTTCCCTCTACGGAGTGGAATAAGCACATGGTGAATTGCCTTACAATTTCTTAAAGCAATTCAATGAAAAAAGAAAAGTGTTCCTCAGACATAGTCCTCGTCGCACTTATCAGAAGCGTGAAATAAACTAGGCTCAGATACTCTATTGGAAAGAAAAAGTTCATATCACTCTCTAAACTCTTTGAACAATCTAATAAATATGTTGAGAAACAAAAGTCAAACATAGCCTTCAAATACTGAGATTCTCGAAGGGCAAAAGTATCAACCAACAAGAAGTCTAAAGAACACGAAAGAAAATGAAGTCCTCCAAAGCATCATGGCTACTCTTGTTAAGAAAGTGTCGACGAACATAAGCTCCTAAATATAACTCGGGTTCAAATTCTAAATCAGATCCCGAAGGAAGGATTTCTCTCTACGCCACTATCACCAATCAAAACTCCTATGGAGAGACAAGGCTCTCGAAAGTTTTGCAAATATAACCGAGATATAGGCATATCATTGAAGATTGTTGTCAGCTAAACAACATTGAGAATCCAACGAGATCATCTCAAGAACTTCATTACCAACAACAACTACTAAGCCTTTTATCCCAAAGTATTTGGGGTAGGCTACACGAACCAAAAAGTTGGATCGATCACTTTGATAGTCCTCCATTCATTTCTATCAAGTAATATCTCCTCATTTAAACCTCTAGAATCCATATCTTTTCATATCATTAATATTCATGTTTTTTCGGTCTTCCCTTCGTTCTTTTAACTTGTCATATATTGATAAACTCCCCTCGTCGAACTGGTGCATTTGTAGGCCTACGTTGCACATGACCAAACTATCATAAGCGATTTTCTCGCATTTTCTCATCAATGGGAGCTACACCTATCTTAGCACGAATATTTTCATTTCTCATTTTATCTCTCCTAGTATTGCCGCATATCCAGCGGAGCATGCGCATCTCTGTTACACTTATCTTCTGTGAATGACATTTCTTTAAAGCCCAACATTTCGAGCCATATAATAAAGTTGGCCTAATAACACTCCTATAAAATTTTTCTTTTAGCCTTAACGGAATGTTACGGTCGTATAAAACTCTTGTTATACTCCTCCAATTCAACCAGCCAGCTTGTATCATATGGTTAATATCATTATCGATCTCTCCGTCATTCTGAATAATAGAACCAAAATATCTAAACTGACTGCTCATTTGTATCTTTTACTCATCCAGTGTTACAGCATTATAATTTACGGTCTGTCGTTTATTAAATTTACACTCCATATACTCTGTTTTAAATCTACTCAATCTAAAACCTCTATATTCTAATGTGTGCCTCCATAACTCTAACATGGCATTCACCCCTGCTTTTATCTCATCAACTAAGACAATATCATCAGTAAATAGTATACACCAAGGTATCTTATCCTGAATAGCTCTAGGAAGCTCATCTATCATTATAGCAAATAAGAACAGACTCAATGCAAATCCTTGATGCGATCCAAGTGTGATTGAAAAAGCACTTGTTAAACCACCTCTGACATTGGCCCCTACTCCATCATATATGTCCTTAATTATATCAATATATTTGATGGAGACTCTTTTCTTCATCAATATCCACCAAAATACATCTCGTGGTACCTTATCATAGGCTTTCTACAAGTCAATAAATACGAGATGATAAGGTACCACAAGAACTTGATCGATAAGGAGAAATCCAAAAGACAGTTTGCTTGCCCTCCCTTGGAGTCTCAAGCCATGAAAAACCCCAAGCAATTACATTATAAACACAAACATCATAAAGGCGAATAAAGCTACTAATCTACTCAGAAAAAATTTAGACCCTTTTATAAATAAAGCTTCACTTATTTGTCTGTTTGATTTTGTTATAAAGCTGAATTATTACTACAGTCTTTATGCTCTAAATATATTCCAAAGACACAAGATCGCCTAGTGGACTCCATGGCTCAAGTTCGCCAAAGCTTTGAATTGATCTCAAAATGTACAAGATCCCGTAGTGAACGCCATGGCGCAAGACTGCAAAAGCACAAGATTGCCAAGTGGACTCCATGATGCAAGTTTGCAAAAGCTTCAAAATGATCCTGAAGGTACGAGATCGCTGAGTGAACCTCCGAATTGATCCCAATAGCACAACTTCACCAAAAATCGTTGATCCCAAAGACATAAGATCGTCAAGTGGGCTATATGGCACAAGATCGCCATGGTGCCACCTCTCCAAATTGATCTCTACAAGTTATTCTCCAAAGGATGAGGAACCCTATCCCTGAATGCGGAGATAGAGTACGAGAAAAACCTATCTCTGGATGCGAAAACAGAAAATCCAAAATCCAACTAGCCTAGGCCACAAGCAGCCTCAACATACTTGCATCTCAGCAAAAGCCTAGACCTCTATTCGGGTAACCAACAAAGCTGACTTAACTCAAGGGACTATCTTCTCTTGTCATTCCCAAGTTGTGGCATTGTCATTCCCAGGTTGTGGTAAGACAATGGCCGTAAATGCACAGACAAAGATAAAAGTCTTCCGAGAAATTTACTTGGCTCTTTGCCCTTATTGTACTTTAGCTTTATGCTCAATGAGTACTCAGCTCTATGCCCATTTAGTACTCAATTATTATTGGCATCCGCATATTTCAAGGCGAATTAATACTCTAGACTACTCAAATCACAAGCAAATAGTTCAACAATAAACATAAGCAACCTTCTCACTTATTCAAAAATAATTACAAAATAATTGCTTATTACAAATGATTACTCTGACTTTAAACAAAAGAAAAGAGTAAAGATATCGTAGGATATTCTAACAGGCAGAAGATGTTACTAAAAGTGAAATTTGAAAAGATAATGCTATGCTCCAAGCACACTTTTCCAGCTAAAAACGGACTAATCCACACATAAAGGCAATGATGATTTTGGCCCTTCCGAGAAATGGGAAACAACTAAGAATCAAGCAGCCAGAATAAATTTGAGAAGTCGACAAAGAACCCATCGAACAATTCGTGCCATGGTGAGAGTTGATATCCATCCATTGACAACAACAGCATTACCATCTTCGGATGGTGGACGAAAAGGATGGCTCTCGCTCTCTAAAGCACCCAACTCAGATATGGTCCCTACATCCATGGCAGTGTACAAACACTTCACCAAAGATTCATAGGCACCTCCCCATGCCTAAGGCTCTACCGAGCGGCAAACCAAAATGGAAATGGCTGCGACAGTTCGTCTCCTCAAGATCAATTATCTGTATAAGTGATGATGTATTAATTTGAATCCAAATCGATAACTAATTTTAGCCACACTATTGAACACGTGGACTCGAGGTTGGGGCTCAAGACAATCTTTCTACACCCTGCAACTGCAATAAATCGCTTAAGAAGGCAATTCAATTAATCTTGAACGCCCTACTGTTGACCTTAGCTCACTCAACAAATTACTCCTGAGGCACAACAAGTGGCTCCTAAGGTAACCAGATAGACAAACCAAGTCAAAAGAAATACTTAGAGAGCTTAATGGACTAAACTCAAGAGTGAGAGATATTATTGATTCATAAATTAACCGGCCCACTACGGCAAAGACCCATGATGAAAGCCCAATAAAGTTAAACGGCCAAGCTCAAAAGAAGCCTAACAAGCATTCAATAAGACTGTAAAATCTATCTATAAGGAAAAATGGATGCAAACTCAAATACATCATTTTCAACAGATACACAGAATCCATGATCAACTCAATCTATTACTAAATTATCTTAATCAAAAATAAGAAGGTCCACTCTCAAGAAAACCAAGTTCAACTACAACAAGTCTCTCTAAATGCAACATAATCCATCTCATATCAAGAAACTGCATGAGCCATCAAAAAACTATAAGTATACCCCTCCTCAATGGAGAAAGGGCTCTTTTGGCATACACCAATATTTAAGAGCTTATAATCTTGAGAAGAGAGAGAGAGAGAGACCCTGTATTTATACTTTAAAATAAGGACCTCATCAGTCCATCCACTTTCGGTCGAGGATGTAGGCTTGATATTAGTCTCAGTCGAATCTCGTTTAATCTTGTGCCCATATACGTCTTTAAATTTTTACTCTCTAAAAACGTTCTTGCAGGATACTCGCCTAAGGGGACTTACTCTCTAGACTTCAAACTCTAACTCGAGTACCTCCCAAGACCAATCTCTGTCCTGTGTTCAAATTCGTTCGGTAAACTTAACCGTAAACTTAACAGGCCAAATTCGACATTAACACTCAACAATCAAAAACTACACCAAAACAGCACATCTGTGTAGCTAGTATGTCACTATGTCATGTCCAAATAACAACCCGCCACAAAAACAGCATAGCATCCGATCTTTTTTCCCCTTTCCATTTCAGGTAAAAAAATTCCGCGCCCACTAAATATTTAGATCTAGCACCTTACTAATCAAACCTTTTAGTATCCGACAAAATTCAACAAGATATGAGACCTTGCTCTGCTCGAACTACTCAAATTCACATCATCTACTTCCAAAAACAAAAATCCATCTCCAAGAACCTAACTTTATATCAAACCCCTCAAAATCACACTCAAAATAACTAACCCAGATCAAAAAACACACCCAAAAAATTTTTAAAAATTCAAAAAATTAATCACCTCTCTTGGCCAGCAGTGTCCCAAATCTGAGCCTTGATGATCTTCCCATCAACGTTCAAGCTCCTCGTCGCAAACTCAACCCCTATAGTAGACTTCGATTCGAGGTTGAACTCGTTCCGTGTGAACCTCGAGAGGAGATTGGACTTACCAACGCCGGAGTCGCCGATGAGGACCACCTTGAAAAGGTAGTCGTAGTCGTCCTCCGCTCGATAGGCTGCCATTGATTTCTCTCTCTTGGTGGGAGAGGGGAGGGGCGTGGGGGGAGAGAGAGAGAGAGAGAGAGGCGTGAGTGAGTATCTCGCTTGCCCGGGTTCGCTTGCTTTTTATTTTTTGGAGAGAGAGAGGAGACAATAAAAAGGTGGGATTTTTATTTTTGGACGGTTTCCGCGGTGGATTCGACGACGGAGGGGGACAGGTGGAGTGACTTTTGAGACACATGGAGTGAGTCTCCAAAAATTCACTGTGCGAAAATAATAAATAGGTTTTTTTACATATCTATTCCTTAAATCTTTAAAAATTAGAATTTAGTCCCGCAAATATTCATATTTATAATTTAGTCCCAAAATCTTTTAACTTATCCCAATTTAAATTCCAGCCATATTTTGAACCTAAATTTTCCGTTATACCTCTGAATTACTTCACTTTAGTTCTCCCTTCCCTCTTCCTCCTCTCTTCTTCTTGGGTTTCCCTGTGGATTCAATACTCTCTCTCTTTCCTCTTTTTATTGGGTTCTCTAAAGTTATTTCACTTTAGAAATTAACTGGGAGGAAAGAAAGAGAGTAGAAGAATGGAAAAGGAAATCTAATAAGAAAAGGAAGAGAAAAGAAAGGACTAAACTGAAATAACATAGGGATATAACGGGAAATTCGGACCCAAAATATGGCTGGAACTAAATTGTGGTAACTTAAAAGATTTGGATGAGTAAATTATAAATATGAAAATATGGAGGACTAAACTCTAAGTTTTAAAGATTTAAGGAACAGATATGTAAAAACCCCATAAAAATAATGATATTTTTTTACCGAATTGGCCTCCAAGGTGGTAAGACTTATTATTAGACCTAGCAAATGGACCGAAGGTATCCAGACACGTGCCCGGCACGGCTCCAAGACCATACGTATTCGGACACGTGCTCGGCACGACTCACTAGCACGGCTCAAGTCTCGAGCCGGGGTAACCCGGGTTGTTGACACGGCTCGGTCCAAACAGACCGAGCCGAACCGTGCCTGGCATGTACAGCCCAGCACGTTTTATTTTTTTTAAATAGAGTCGATTATAGTCATTGGAGGTTTTTTATAATATTTTTGACACAGAACCCCTAACGGCTATTTTTATAGTCATTAGGGAGTTTCTTGCAAAATAAATTTGTAAATTTTGCCCCCCAAATGACCATTGGGGAAGAGAGTTTGCAATTTTTTGGCAAAAAGAAAAAAATAATCTTCCCCTACAAATAACCACCTCATTTTTCATTTTCATTCTTCTCATAAATCACCATTCTATCAAAACTCTTATCAATTTTCAACTCCCTCAAAAAATTTCAAAAACAAATTTCTTCCAAATAACTTCTTCTATATTCGATCAAGTTTCAAATAAGTATCAAGTGATCAAGAAGTCTTAAGCAAACAAGCATCAAGTATCAAACAAGTCTCAACCTCAAGCAAGCTCTTCCTCCTCTCTCAATATTTCATCTATCTACTTTATTTCTCAAGTGGTTTCACCTCGTTTGTATTTTTTTTTCGAATTCTAATTTTCATATTTTTAATTTTCTTTCATGTAATTTTTTTGAACTTATAAATCTCTTGTAAAAATACTAAGAATAAGTTGAGAGTGACGACTAGGGCTCTCTCTCTGTTTTTAGGGCTTTGTATAATTTCCAAAGAGAATTATAGAGTAATTATGTCAATGTAATGAGATTTAATATAATAAAATTTTATTTTTACTATTATTTTTTCTTGTTAAAGCTAATTAAATTAAGCTAACTATTCTGTAAAACTAACTTACTAATCAATTTAATATTTTTTAAAAAATTTTAAAAAAAACGTGCCGGCACACCTCGGCCTGGATACGGCACGTGCCCCGCGGGCCGAGCCAAGGCCAGTGCCCGGGGCGGACGTGCCGTGCCCGAGCCGAGCACTACCCATTTGCCAGGATATGCTTGTCTTCAATCTCAACTGGGGGTGAGTATCCATCGGTTTCGGTCGGTTTTTGCCAATTTTGGCAAAATCGAACCGCAACCGAACCGAATAGAAACAAGAACCGAATTCGAATCGAGCTAATTTGGTTCGGTTTAGTTCGGTTAGAAACTGAAGTATGAATAAAAAAATTTTAATCATTTTTGTAAGTATATATCTATATGGTATCCCATTTGATTGGTTCGATTTCAGGTTTCAAAGCTTAACACCGAAAACTAACCGAATTATTTCGGTTTAATTCGGTTTTGCTTATTCGGATTAGTTTCGGTCAGTTATTTTGATTTTATAGAACTATGCTCACCCCTCCCCCGAATTTTCCACTAACTCTTCCGGTCTCTCCAAAATTTTGAACCCATAAACCCACATGAGAAATGGAGCCGTGTGATCGGTTAAGGAAGTGGAAAAGAGAGATTAGGGACCATTGTGGAGAGGAGACAGAGAGAGAGATTGGAGTTTTTTGGGAGAACTTATAAAGGATCAACAAGGCAAAATAGAAAAATTTAGTGTGCTCACTAAGAAAATTCCTCTCTTTCTTTCAAAAAGATGGACTCACTAAGAAAAGTGTGTTCACTCAGACTAGTGATGTGCTCATTTAGAAACTTTCGGAATTCAAGTACAAAGCATATTTCGAATCATTTAATCCAAAATATTTTGGAATAGCTGTACATAGTTATTAATGTTTAAAAAGAAAATTCTAGAACAGTTACTAAGAATTATATTTTTTTCGTATATACTTGGAACATTTCACATTGCAAGATTAAGAAGCTGAGAGAAGTTTTCCTGGCACATTTTAAATAATAAAAAGAGCCTTTGTTTGCTACAAAATTAGCATAATATCCCCTAGTACATTGAACTTAAACCTGTGCAAGAGATAAAACTAAAAGACGGACATCTCGAAAAAGTAGATGGCACCCATAACCAATGGCACTCAGAAAGTTTTAAAAATTTTCTATTTATTATTGTAGGACATTACTATCAGACTTTAATGAGATTTCTTATGAAATTTTTGATTGAACTATTATTTATTTTATAAATTTTTAGTACAATAAGATTACTTTTATCTGCAAGAAAAAATATTGTTTTGAAATTGGAAATTAAAAGCAAAAGTTTTCTTTTATATTGTTTTTTTTTATTGGGAAGAGGAAGTCAATCTGATTTTTTAGCTTAATTGCGACTCTAGACAAATAATGATAGATTTTACAATGAAAATTATGGAGAGTTAGTATTTTTTTAATTTCTTGTCCGTTTATAAAATATCCCAAAAATTTTTAAGTTCATCAAATTTAGATAAGAAGAAAAAAATCTTTAAATAAGAAGAAAAATTCTCAACAAGGAAAAAAAAAAAATAATTAGGATAGCTGTTCATAATTCTTGATTTTGGATAGCCAAATTATTACTTTTTTAAAATTTAAAATTTTAAGAAAAAAATAAAGTGTTGAAACTATACCTACATAAGCACTTATACCCTCTTAATAATTATATTAACAAATAGATCTCCTATCCAAAAAAAAAAAAAAAAATACCCTCTTAATGGAACGCAGGGAGAGCTTAGTCAACCGTTTGCAATAAAAAAAAATAGATCTCCTATCATGTAGTACGAATAATCTTTATTCATATTTTCTGAGAATCTTTTTATTAATAAAATTCTTAAGAAAGTACGAATGTTACAAAATTAACTAACACCCATATATCTTGTACCAGAGAAGGAAAATTACCAAGTGCTTTGCGGAAAAATCTCCAAACTTTACTATCTTTTTTTTTATTCCATACTTTTAAATTCTTAAGATATTTGAACTTCAGCCATTTTTATCGGAGATTGGATGTTAAAACCATGCATTTTTAAATTAGAATGTCAAATGACTGAAATGATTTGGATGTGAATCTCAAATATATGTGAAGATTTGGGAGTCTAATACCAAAATAACTAGAATTTAGGATATAATAGCAAATAAGGCCGAGAAATTAAAATATTAAAAAAAAGTACTTATTGTTATGTTTTGATTTTTAGCTCATCATACTTGCAATAGAAGTTAAACTGTTTTTTTTTTTTTTTTTTTTTTGGTTAACTCTAAGCTTTATCAAATAAGTTATTTCGTTAAAAGGTTTTAGAAAAAAACAAACTTATTCAATAGATTAAACAAAAGTTTCTCTACAAAAAAAAAAAAAAAAAAAAAAAGGAGTAAATTGTTGATAATCTCCTATATTGTCAAGGCTTACCATTTCTTGAGGTTCTCTTAATATCAGGAGAAAACACATTTTTTTTTTTTTATTGGAACACAACTACATTATCACAATTAAATTTCCTTCTCTTGGTGGATTTACAGGATAATGTGCTTATAATATTATATTAGATTTGCATAACTCACTAACTCTTGCTATAATATTTTAGATTTGCCCTGCAAAAAATATACAGGTTCTATATAATATTGCATTACATGGGGTTCACTTGTTTCAAGCTGAGCATAATGAAATAATACGCTTTATTCCTAATTTAATATATTACATGTTTTTCTATCAAACTTTGATAAAATCCCTCTACCACAATCAATTCCTAATTTAATATAGTACATGTTTTTCTATCAAACTTTTAATAAATTTTGTATTTTTGATGGTTCACCCACAAAGATGACCTGAACTCTATTGTAATTCTATTATCTCCTTATTAATAGAATGCAGAAGGCTTTCGTCTGTACATTTTGTTCAAATATATATATATATATATATATATATATATATATATATATATATATATATATATATATATATATATATATATATATAAATGAGCTGACAGCTCACACAAACTACCTGAGCTGCAGTTCATTATCACTATCTCCAATAAATTTTTTTAAAAAATTTCTTTTGGATTATGATCTCGACCCCCTAGGGTTTTCTCATACCCAACTTCTTGGGTTTTAGTTTTGATTTGGTCCTCCATCAAGCTAGCACAAAATTAACGGTTTTCAATGAATAAAACATTTTATATGCACTTGATAAAAGGGTAAATGAAATCCAAAATTTATAAAATTTAATCCGAAATAAGTTAAAGAGGTAGAGATAGTGATTGTTAAAAAAATTGAAGAAAAATTATTGGATCATTACAGTTTTGCCGCTAGCTCATGTAACTTTTCCTGAGCTGGCGGCTCACCTACAGTAATCTGTCTCTCTCTCTTTATATATATATATATATATATATATATATATATATATATATATATATATATATATATATATATATATATATATATATATATATATATATATAACGGAAAATTCACTGGCGGTGAAGAGAATTCCTTCACCACCACTTAGGTGGCTCAATAAAATTATTCCACGTGGTGCCACTTAAGATAACAAATACAAGAATTCTCTTAACCGCCCTTGAGTGGTGCCACATGTAATAATTTTATTGGTCCACCTAAGCGGCGGTGAAGGAACTCCCTTCACCGCCGATGAATTTCCCGTTTACTCATATATATATATATATATATATATATATATATATATATATATATATATATATATATATATATATATATATATATATATATATATAGGGGATTACTGTAGGTGAGCCGCCAGCTCAGGAAAAGTTACGTAAGCTAGCGGCAAAATAATAATAATCCAATAATTTTTCTTCAATTTTTCTTTATAATTACTATCTCTAACTGCTTAACTTCTTTTGGATTAAATTTCATAAATTTTGGAATTCATTTACCATTTCATTAAGTGCATACAAAATATTGTATTCATTGAAAACCGTTAATTTTGTGTTAACTTGATAGAGAACTAAATCAAAACTAAAACCCAAGAAATTGGGTATGAGTGAACCCTAGGGCGTCAAGATCATAATCCAAAATTTTTTTTAAAAAAAGATTATTAGAAATAGTGGAAATGAACTGCAGCTCAGGTAATTTGCGTGAGCTGTCAGCTCATTTCTCTCTCTCTCTCTCTCTCTCTCTCTCTCTCTATATATATATATATATATACCCCACCCCCAACCCCCCTCCCCCTTCCGGGATTTTCTAGATGGATACAGGATTTTTCCTAGTGAGCACACTCTCTCTTTTGAAAAGAGAGGGTTTTACCTAGTGAGCCCACTAATATTACCCAAATACCTTCATCTCCTCCTCTCTCTCATCTCCTCCTTCCTCCCACATGTTTTCAAGAAAAAACCCATCACTTTTGAACCCAAAAAATCCATCTCAGGAAAAAATGAAGGAACCGCTCTTCCATATCCGCTCCCGGCTTCGCTCCGCCCCCGCTCCGCCCCGCCCCCACTCCCCTTCTCCCTTGCCGCCCGGCCTTGATCCGGGCTGTCCAGCACGGATCAAGGCCGGGCGGCGAGGGAGCAGGGGAGTGGGGGCGGGGCGGAGCGGGGGTAGAGGGCGGAGGGCGGGCGGGCTTTTTTCCTGGCTTCGACGAGAAGTGATGGAGGGCGGAGGGCGGGCGGGCGGCGGACTTTTTCCCTGAGAGCGATGGAGGAAAGTTGATAGAGGCCATGGAGGAGAAGAGAAGAAGAAGACAAGATATTTTGGTCTAAATTTTTTAATGGTAAGATTGTAATTAAATAGAACTTTTAAGTGGGCTCACTAGGAAAAAAGTTGTGCCCATCTAGAAACTCCCCCCTTCCCCTCCCAAGCATCTCTAATATATTAACCGCAAATGAGAAGGAGGGTTTTGATTTGTATCCATGACTTCAAAGTTGCACAATCACCCTCCTCTCATTCCTTAATCCTTATAAAAGATAATCTCCACCATCCATTAAAACTATATATTTAATTTAAGAAGTTACTTAAATGCTTAAGCATGCATTTTAGTATTCTTAATAATGATAATGGTTCTCAACAAGCATTATCATTCTTAATAATGATAATGATAATGCTTAAGCTTTTAAAAAAAAAAATCACCTTGCTCAACAAGTCTAATCACAACTTTTCTGTTATCAAATTAAAGTTCATATCAAAATTCAAAGCATAAATGATGATGATGAAAAAAAAAAAAAAACTACAATTTTGATGATCTGTGTATTTTTACTCAGTTAAATTTTAAAAACTAGGGTTAGAGTTTTTTTTTTTTTTTTTTTCCTCTTTGCGAGTAATAGAATACTAGTCTCTTCAACCACCAATTCTTTCTGTTCATCCTGTTATTTCTAAATGCACTCACTTTTTATCACGTTCAAGAGAAATGCTTGCATCACTACACTACAGTTTCAACAGCATTTATCGTTAATTGTACCCACACGATCAAGTAATCTTGAGCTGTTTGACTAACAAAAAAAAAAAAAAAAAGACAACAGTAATCTTGAGCTATATATGTAATTTGGCTAATACTTGACATACATATTTTCAGTCTAATAGTGTTCCATAATATTTTGGCACAAACTAAACACGATATCTCTCCATACAATGTCAACTAACCATAAAATTTTATGGATATATAGTTCCTTGCATACTAAAACTCTTAAACAATGAGTCCCTTGAACGCATCAGTTTGCGCTCCCTTAGTTTTCCCAGTAGCCTGATTCATGCATCTACGCTATTGAGTTGTCATTTTATGGAGACAAGATAATTGTCTTTAACTGTGAATAAATTACAAGTTACATTGTTATTTTTTAATAGATAGAATAATAAGATAACTCAAAAGATTTTTGGGAGTTACAAAAGAGGATCGCTAGTTTTATGTATATAAGAGTTTGTATTTCCATCAATATCACCCATAAGCTCAAAAATAAGGTTAGAAGTCCTTCACCCATAATAGTTCTCTACACAAAATCTCTTTGTTTTACAGATGGTAGATTTCAACAAAGTTCAAGCATAAATGGCTGGATGTATTATGATTCTCTTCCGCTGCTTATTTTCTTTTCCACTTTATTTACCTGTGGTATCAAAGTAACATTTGGACTATTGTGTTTGATCAAAATATGTATGATTTTATCTCTTAGATTGATCATATTTATTTGTTTTCTATGCCTATAATTTTCATCTTAGATTGTCCTTTGTGAATATTGAGATTTACCATAAACGTTGATTTTTCTTTGCCCAAAAATTTGGAGGTTTGATTAATCATATTCGTCAGATGTGAATTATTTCTATACCTCTATATAGGACATCGTTTTGACATCGATTTATTTAAAGTTCTTTCATGATTGGACCTTTATAGTAAAAATAATAATTAGCACAAAGATTTTTTGGATTCAGATGCGTTGTTTCTAGTGCACATGATCATATTTATTTGTTTTGTTTCTAAAATAGATGACCCAACATCTAGCCTAAAGCTTTTTTGTTGACAATTTTTATTACTATGGGTAGTTGTATGTGGAATATTTTCAAAGATCTTACTGTGAAAAACTTTAGATAGTTCCTTCACTTAAAGAGATCGTTATCATTTATCCGCATTAACCTAATAACGCATTATACTTGTGTACTCTATATATTCGGTTCTTTAGTTTTTTGTTAAGCATTTGAAGGTTTGATGTGTTTAATCTATTTTACAAGTATAGATGCCAAGAAGTGGTGGTTTTGAAAATTTTATTGGTAATACCACTGCATGCTCATTAGTTTTGATAAATCACATATAGTTAAACCTCATAAGTAATTATTAAGTTATATTCTTAAGGATTTTTTCCACAAAGAAATACTTATTTTTTAATGATTTGGTTAGTATGGAAAAATGAGTTTTAGGCATTGATGATAAAGTTGTCTTCTGCCTACATGTGCAGATAATTTTATTCGTTAGTGCTTGAAATTTATTTATCCTATAAATTAAGATAAATAAATTCATGCATTTTGCAACTTTTGTCCACAGGTAGGTTAAAATTTATTGTGTACATAGTACTAAAATATCCTTGGATTTTACAGTTATTTCACAATCTGTAGTTGATGGTAGTGTTTTTATTCCAATACTTGATGGTAATAATTTTTCTAACTGGAAAGAATCTTGTATACAAGAAGTCATCAATAAGTATCAATGGTGGGAGTCTCGTGTGAATAGGAGTATTAGAGGTGCTATCAGTGACTACACTACTATTAAAGAATTTATGCTGGCTATTGAGGAATAATTTGTTCGGTCGGACAAAACCTTGACTAGTACCCTTATGAAGTAACTCACTAGCAAAACTTTTGATAATTCTAAGGGTGTGCATACTCACATTACATAAATGAGAGACATAATCTCTCAGCTTAAGGCGTTAAAAATAGAGATATCTGAGCCATTCTTAGTTCACTTCATTCTTGACTCACTTCCATCTGAGTATGGACCTTTAAAGATCTCTTATAACACACATAAGGAAAATTGGTCAATCACAGATCTTTTGATCATGTGTGTGCCAGAGAAAGAAATGATAAAACATAACCAACCTGAAAGTGCTAATATGGTTATCCATGATAAAGCAAGAACTGAGAAAAAGAGGAATGGATCTCAAAACAAAGGGAAGCATAAGGTGCGACCAAAATCAAATGGTAAAAGATGACTTACTTCTTTTGCAAATAAGAGGGCCATGTGAAAAAGAACTGCATTAAGTATAATAAACGGCTCGAAAAGAAAAGTAACTCTAATTTCTTTTTGTGTCATGATTCTTTTTTCATTGATACTCCTAAGAATTCATGATGGATTGACTCTGGTTCTTCAATCCATTTTGTGAATACTTTGCAGGGATTTCTCAATAGAAGAAACCCAACAACAAGTGAACTTTGGGTTTATTCCGAAAATAAAAGGTATTCACAAGTTGTTGCAGTTGGGACTTTTAGAATAATTTTGAAATCGGGACATGTTTTGGATTTAAATGATGTCTTTTATATTCTAGATTTTAGCAGAAATTTGATTTCTATTTCCAGACTAGTTATAAAAGGTTACAGGTTTTTATTTGAAGATGTTATGACTATTTTCAAATTTAAAATTCCTATTGGTTCTGGAATTTTGAATGATAATCAGTTTAAATTTGATCTAGATCCTGATTTTCAGCAGAATTATTTATCTCTGCATACAATTGGTGCTAAAAGGAACCTTATGAATGAAAATTCCTCTCTACTATGATATAAGAGATTGGGACATATCTCTTTGAGAGGATAAAGAGGTTAGTAAAAGAAGGGTTTCTACGGGATTTTGATTTTAGTGACTTTAAAGATTGCGTAAACTGTATAAAGGGTAAGCAGACTAAAAAAAATTCTAAAGGTTCTAAAACGAGTTCAAGTGTTCTTGAGATCATACACACAGATATCTATGGACCATTTCCTACTCCTTACCTAAATGGTCAGAGATACTTCATCTCATTCATTAATGATCATTCTAGGTATATGTATCTCTATCTTCTGAATGAGAATACAGAAACACTAGATACTTTCAAAACCTATAAAGCAGGACTAGAGAATCAACTTGGAAAGAAAATTAAGATCATCATATTTAATAGAGGAGGGGAATATTATGGGAGGTACATATAATAGGGACAAATAAAAGGTCCATTTGCAAAATTCCTTCAAGAAGAAGGTATTGTTCATAGTGCACAGTGCCTAGCACGCCACAACAAAATAGTATAGCAGAAAGAAGGAATCACATACTAATGGATATGGTGAGAAGTATACGATTAACAACTCTAACATACCAATATATCTATGGAGTGAAGCTCTTAAAACTGCAGTGTATTTATTGAACATGATTCTATCCAAAGCAGTCTCTAAAATGCCTTTTGAGTTGTGGAAAGGGTGAAAGCCTAGTCTAAATCATATACACATATGAGGTTGTCTTGTTAAGGTTAGGGTTTATAATCCTAATATAAAGAAATTAGACCCAAGGACAATTAGCATTCATTGGGTATCTAGGTCACTCCAAGGGATACAGGTTTTATTGTCCCTCATATAATCCTAGAATTGTCGAATCGATAAATGCAAAATTTCTTGAGGATGGTGAACCTAGTGAGAGTGTGAATCCTCCTATGATTACTTTTGAAGAAGAACGTAAACAAAGTAAAATGCCTTCTTTTGGAAGTCGTATAGTTGTAGTAAGACAAAATAGATATAATGATCATGAGGTACAACCAGTTCAAGGTCAGTATGTTCATATAAAAAATGTTCAACCTGAGGAGATTTAGCCTATACAATTTGCACCATCTGAGTCAGCACAAAATGACGAAGAGGTGACTTTGAGAATGTCCTTGAGAATAAGGAGATCTGCAATTACAGATAATTATACTGTATACTTCACTGAGTCTGATTTTGATATTGGACTTGAGGCAGATCCAATCACATTTTCCCAAGCCGTTAGTGGAGATAACTCCATACTTTGGTTAGGTGCCATGAAGAATGAGATAGAATCCATATATAAAAATCAAGTCTGGGATCTTGTTGACTTACTAGAAGGGGCGAAGGTCATAGGCCAAAAGTGGAATTTTAAAACCAAACGAGATGCTTCTGGTAATGTCGAAATATATAAAATTAGACTTGTTACTAAGAGATTTACTAAGAAAGAAGGCATCGATTATCATGAAACCTTCTCTCCGGTATCAAAGAATGATTCATTTAGGATTATCATGGCTTTTATAGCTCATTTTGATTTAGAACTCCATCAAACAGATGTGAAATCAGCTTTTCTTAATGTGGATCTTTGTGAGGAGGTATACATGAAACAACTTGAAGGTTTTGGTGATGGCAGTCAGAAAGTTTGTAAATTGAAGAAGTCTATATATGCGCTAAAACATGCTTCACGATAATGATATTTAAAGTTTCACAAGATTATCTCTTCATATATTTTTGTTGAGAATCTTACTGATCAATGTATATACTTTAAGGTCAATGCGAGTAAGTATATTGTTCTAATCCTCTATGTAGATAATATTCTTCTTGCTAGCAGTGATTATGGTTTGCTTCTAAATACTAAACAATTTCTCTCTCAAAACTTTGAAATGAAGGATATGGGTGAAGCCTCCTATGTTATTGGCATAGAAATTCACAGAGACAAATAATAAAGGATCTTGAGATTATCTCAGGAGGCCTACAGTGAAAAAGTTTTAGAGAGACTTGGCCTGAAAAATTGTAAACCATCTGTAGCTCCCATAATCAAAGGTGATAAATTTCATGAAGGTCAATCACCACAAAATGCATTGGAATAAAAGCAGATTAAAGGTGTACCTTATGCATCTGTAGTGAGTAGCTTGATGTATGCCCAAATTTTCACCCGTCCTAACATATGTTTGGTTGTTGGATTATTGGGCCGCTTTCAGAATAACTCTGATTTTCAACACTGGGTAGCTACAAAGAAGGTGATGCGTTATCTGTTAGGAATCAAGGACTATATATGCTGACCTACAGGCATACAAATAATTTGCAAGTGGTTGGCTATTCAGATTCGGATTTTTCCAGATATGTGGATAGCAAGAAATCTACTTCTGGATATATCTTTCTTCTTACTGGAGGAGCTATATCCCGGAAGAGTGCTAAGCAAACAATTGTTGCTACGTTTACGATGGAGACAAAATTTGTTGCGTGCTATGAGGCTACGATGCAAGCCATTTTGTTGAAGAGTTTTATTGGTGGTCTTAAAGTTGTCGATTCCATTGAAAAACTAATAAAAATTCTTTGTGATAATACTGTTGCAGTGTTCTTTTCGAAGAAATATAAAAGTGGGAGCATAAGCAAGTATATCGACATTAAGTATCTAAGTATGAGAGAGAATATTAAAAACTATGTGGTGTTTATTGAGAACACCAGTACAACCTTGATGATAGTAGATCCCATGACCAAAAGTTTACCGGTAAAATAGTTTCACGGTCATGTGGATAATATGGGCCTATTTAAAGTGTAATCTCTCTCATGTTGCTAGATAAAACACAAAAAATAAAACGTTTATTCAGTTTTAATTTTGCACATAAAGTGATGAATTCTTTATATCTATCTGGATGATTAAATTGGACCCGAAGGACTTTTATTAGTCATTCACATAAAGTTTATTTATAGACTCTATTAAGAGATGTTATGCATCATGACACATGGAAGGAAAGGCTCGCTGTCATGAGCAATACCGCCATGGTTCATAGTAATATATTTTGATTGAGTAAAAGTATGTATATTCACATTAAAGGGGATCATTTGACCATTCTAGTTTTCTCTATCTCATTAAGTTGATAATATGTGAACGAAGTAGGAGAATGCAAAAAAAACTTTTGATTTTCTCCATGTGGTGGTTCACATGTCAATCTTAGTTTTTCCAATATGGTGGTTTATGTATCTAAGATTATTGAGTTGTCATTTTATAGAAATAGAATAATTGCATTTAATTATGAATGAGTTACAAGTTATATCGTTATTCTTTGGTGGATGGAATAATGAGGTAGCTTAAAAAGTTTTTGGGAGTTACAAAAGAGGGTCTCTAGTCATGTGTATATAAGATTTTGTGTTTCCATTAACATTACCTATAAGTTCAAAAAATAAGGTTAAAATCCCTCACGCATAATAGTTCTCAACACAAAATCTCTTTATTTTACAGGTGATAGATTTCAACAAAATTCAAATATAAATAGCCGGAGCTATTACAATTCTCTTTTCCTGCTTATTTTTTTTTCAACTTTATTTTACAAAGAGATGAGATTTAGTTGTGATAGTGATTATGGCTTACGATAGCCTCACGCTCAAGTGGCCTTGCGTCTCATTCAATGATTTATACGCTCATAAATTATCAAAAAAAAAAGAGCCTATATGCTCATAAATAAGTAGGATTGTGAAGTTCATAATAATTCTTTGTTACGTGGTTCAATGAGTGCAGTTCAATGTGCATCATGATGAGCAGCTGGGGTTATCCTTTCCAGTTATGAGGCTACAAAATGTGTCCTATCTGATTAATGGGGAGTTTCCAAATGAGCACACCATTTTTTCTAGCTAACCTAGTTAAAGCCTTAACTAAAAATATACTGATAGTTGAGCTCACTAGAAAAATGGTGTGCTACTTTAGAAACTCTCTATTAATGGGATTGATTTAGCTCTGTGACTCTCGCAAACACACAAATTATGGAGCCCAGAAATTTTCAGATTGAATTTCTTATTATTAGAAGAAGAAATAGAAGTTTGAACTAGGGACCTTTTTGTAATGTAATCTCATGGTTCTAACACTTACCTTACAACTCATAAATGTAAGTTGTAGGTTTGAGAGTATGTATTACACAACATTACTCGCATGTATACAAGTTTTATAATACTATATAGCAAACATTCTCTTTACTTGGTTGATAATCGGAGGTTGTGTGATATTTGTCTGATTAACAATGGCTGCGTACGATCAGACTATAAACTTTAGTTTAACTAATATTTTAAAATGTATATATTGCAAAAAGTAAAATCATGTACTTTGGACAACTTAATGGGACCATGAAATCGAGGAAGCAATTGAGGTACAAAATAGTATACACATAAAGAGTGGGATGAGTTCCAACAGCAAAAAATGGGCCAAATTGAAGACAACCCAAGAATGGGCTGAGCTGTCCTGTGAGGTACATGGGCCAGCCCGGTATCTGTTGGACTGGTACATGGTCATAAAGTTTTAAGGAACGCATTACGTACGTACGAGACTTACAAATTACAATGTGCTCGTGTCTAACATGTTATATGTGGGCAGTGCACAGGGAAGTTCCAACTCCGTCGAGGTAAAACAATTATGTTTGAGGGGATTCTTATTGATTAGTAAATATCTTAAGAATAGCCAATGAGTCTTGGCTCGAGCGGCACCACCTCTCTCTAATTTGCAAAATGTTCTGAATTTGATTTTCGATTGGGACTCAATTTGGATAATGTTATCAAAAATATGTGTTTGAGTTTAACTAGGAAAAAAAAACATCTTAAGGGTAAAGATAACTTATTGGGTGTGATTCGTTATCAAGTAGTAGGAATTTCTGATATCCTTTTTTTTTTTAAATGTGGATATTTTTAATATGATGAGATACACGGATGCTTACTTATTTATGCTACATGAACATTGTAATTTCATTACAAATTTTCTTGAATAAGAATTGGACTTTCATTGATGGCCCATAGAATTTTATTTTATTATTTATTTTTTTTTTTTACTCACACAAGTTACATGGAGTTAGGGATGAACACAGAACTCTATTCCGATCATTCCGTTCGGTTCCGAATAGATTCCATCGAAGTTTGGTTTGAATTTAGAAAGGAGTTTAGACGGAGTTGTATATTCGAAATAATATGCGGATGAAGGCGGTCGGAAGATTGTCGGAGTCGGTCGGACTCCGGCCATCCGGTAAGTGTGCAAAGTTTTCGTGGCGAGGTATCTCCAGCAATATTCCACTATTTCTGCTCAGGGCATTCGAAAGCTTCAATTTTTTGAATCGCTGCAAACGAGGGGGAGAAATCGGACGGAAATTTTTGAGAGATTTGTTTGGTTTTTTTTTTTTTTCCTTTTCTGTTACTTTTAATTTATATTCATTTTGGTTTTTATTGAAGCTGGTGATGTGGGGGAACGGGGTGCTTTGTGTGGTGAGATTATCCCGTGGGAAGTTAGACTGTGGCCCGCCAGCCATAGCTTGCTGCTACTGCTGCCGTGCTGCTATAGGTGATGGATTTTTATTTTTCTTCTTTTTTTTTTTTTCTTAATTAATGCTGTACAGTTGACAAGATATGACACCGTCCTACTTTCTTGCATGCTTGCTGCCAGTGTTGCTGTGGAAAGACTCTCTTCTTTAATTATTTAATTATTATTTTATTTACTTATATTTTTTGAACCGGTGAAAAACGAAAAGCTTTTGCTTTCTTGGAACTGGTAGCTAGAGGGGACGAGGAGGGGGAGATGGAGAAAGACTCTTGCTTTTTTGGGGCTGATAGCTAGTTTGCTCTCTCTCTCTCCCTCTCTCTCTCTCCCCCCTCTCTACTGGCCTACTCCCCCCCTCCCTTCCTTCTCCCTCTCTCTCCTTCTACCTCTCTCCCCTCTCTGTCTCTGAAAATTCTGACCTACTCCGTCAAATTCTAATCGTATCCCGCCGATATGGAGATGGTTGGAAATCGGTCGAATTTCGGCAAACAAGACGATTAGAGTTTCGCTTCCTTTACCTTATTAGAATCGGTCGGAATTCTCCAACCTTCGCTAGCTCCGACCGACTGTTCACCCCTACTTGGAGCCTTGCCTTCTCTGCTTGTAGTCGGATTTGGTCGAATCCCTCCTACCGATTCCTCAACCTCTGACTCTGACAGATCTTAAGTGCACAATCACAAGTTGCAGGCCAAACGCATAGGGGTGAACACGATCGCTGACTCCGGCAGTTTCGTCTGACTAAAACCGAAATCGATCGGAGTTTGGTCAAAAAATTTTTCCCACGGCAGTCAAAGTTTTCCACCTTTGAATCCGATTGGAGAACTCCGATTTCTGACCAATCGACCAACTGAACATCCAAAAACGAACTTTATTGTCGACTCCGACAACTTCGCCCAACTCCGATCGAAATAAACTGGAGTTTGATCGAAAAAAAATTTCTGCAACGATCGGAACCTTCTCTCCTTGATCCGATCGGAAAACTCCAATTTTCGACCGACCGACCAAACATCCCTACAAGCGCCATCGCTTGGAAAGAAAAAGCTCAGAAAATAGATTCGCCCCCCCAACAGTAATAAAAATAATAAATAAAACTACCGATGCAAACTCAAAGCACATTGACCACCATACCATCTCCTAAGGACACCAACTAAGACCCTCACACTCCCCATAATTAGGCTGACGTTCGACCCATTTCAAGTCCTTTACCACCTTCCCGCAAAAATCGAACCTCAGCCCAACTCCCACTCAATCCTACAGGGCACAAAGAAGTTACATCTCTCTCTCAAATCTTACACCAAACACCAACCATAAATTGATCAATGGCCATCTCTGATGATTCTAGCAGCACTAGTAGCATTAGCAGTGAAGGTCCTTCTCCTGGTAGGATCCAGGTTGTGCCTAGGCCAGTCTCTGATGGCCTCCTTGCCAAATTCTCCGACATGTCGAAATTCGACTTCGAGTACGAGAGGAGCGGCCTCTTTGTCTCCTCCCATGCCCGTTCCTCGTACCAAAGCGTTGAGGCTGCCGGAGTTTATTTTATCGTCGGACAACAAATCTCCTTCAGAGAATACGAAGAAGAAGCAAGGATCAAGGAGGTCTGTTTGCATGTACGTAATGAAATTCTTCTTGATTCATTTTTCTTTAATTAGAAGTTAATAATATACGATTGCGTTAAAGAATGTTACTATTTAATTGCAGGTTGTTTGGTGCTCATGATAAAGATAAATAAATTAGTCGTTACAGGTATTGGTTGTCTATGCTGAACTCATGGTAGGCATTGCTATTTAACATTGTCTTACTTCAAAAAAATAATAATAATAATAATAATTTTATCACATTTGGTGAGTTTGTATAGTTATAATGTGCCATGTGGTTGCTTAAATTCATACATGACAGTTGTTAGAGGTGAACAAAGTTACATTCGATTTTCAATTTTAGACTTTGAAATTTGAACCGAACCAATCGAATTATTTAAAAATTATATAATATGCATTGATGTTCCCACCGTCTAACGTTCCCAGGGTTTACTCTGAGGAAAGGAGAAAAATATACATTGTCGTGAATTATTAAGTCTGACAATTTGATCCATACTTCAAACCAAATCCCATTGGAGTGCAAGGCTTTAGCTGAAAGATAGTTCATCTCTGAGCAACCTGGTCACTCATACAGCTCTGTGGCCAGAAGACCATGCTGATCTTTAAGTACATGACTAACAGAGCATATGTACTGTTTGTAATATATACATCATCTAGTGTAGGATGTGCATTCTTCATAAATATCGTATTATTGTCGAGACTCCCGGCTGAAGATGCTTGCTCTGCTAGTTGAACCAACATCGTACAAATTGAAGTATGCATGTAGTTGCTCAGAAATTCAAACAGGCACAGGGCTCTCTTCCAAGGCTTCTTTCCCTGTTATTCCCTCTTTTAGAGTCCTGAAGTATACGTCGTAATCCTTCTCAGGAGGAGGGTTTGAAGGGTCCACCGTGAACGTTTCATTAAATGGAACAGTGCTTTTTACCTGATAGAAATTCATCAAAAGAGAAATTAGACCACTCTTGGACAAATCATATAGGTGCTAAATTCTGCTATCCAACAGAGAAGAAACAAAACAACAACAACAACTAAGCCTTTTATCCTAAGTATTTGGGGTAGGATACATGAACCAAAACAAGAATCACGCCGGATCGATCACTTTGATAGTCCTTCTCCATTCATTTCTATCAAGTAATATCTCCTCATTTAAACCTCTAGAATCCATATCTTTTCGTATCACCTCCATCCATATTTTATTCGGTCTTCCCTTCATTCTTTTAACTTATCCTACATTGATAAACTCCCATCGTCGAACTAGTGCATTTGTAGACCTACGTTGCACATGACCAAACCATCGTAAGCGATTTTCTCGCATCTTCTCATCGATGGGAGTTATACCTACCTTAACATGAATATCTTCATTTCTCAACAGAGAAGAAACTCGCAGAAATTATTATTATATATATTGCTTACTACTAATTGCTTATAGTTGGATACTCACTACCCTAACAAGATTCATAGATTATGAAAATAACTTGCATGTCGAAAATTTCTCCAACCAGACATAATCTAAGTTTTCTATAAACTGAGAAGAACATGTCACAAGCAATAGACAGCGCATGTTAGCAGCACATGTGTAAGGTGGAGTTAGAACTGATGAATATGAAGAAACAAACGAGTTACTTCCTGGAAAAAAAATTAGTTTCACTGGAGAAAGAATCATGTGAATAGCGTTAACTTAAGTGATTAAATGATAGTCTGATTAGTCACGGTCACTGCAAAATAGGTGAATATGGGCATTATTAATGATCATGAATCTTGTCACAGGGAAAAAGATATAAAGGAGATTCCCAAACTAAAAATCAGAAACTGAGATTGGAAGATATTCTAAAGTGATCAGTCATGTACATGAGCACACTCCTAAATTGTCGAGACTCAAGAGCCTTCGCATGTTAGGGAAGCCATCTTACACAGCCATGACAAGTGGATTTTTAACTGTGGGAGTTGATAAGCTAAAATTTTGTTTATTTCTAAGGAGCAGTTTATCATTTTTAGTTCTATGGAAAATAAAAAAGTTGATTCATTGTTAGACAACCTAGCAATGAAAAAGATACTAGTAACTTCTGTTTAGCCTCTTTGGAAAAAAATTTCTTGTCTACTACGCACCCCTGATTTTTGATGTCATCTTCTGCAAAATTAGGTCTCACCAATTCAAGATCCAAGAGTCTCCTCTGTCGTGGTTGAAAATAGGCATCCACCCTCAGTTCAGTTGCATCTTTATTTAGAATGATTACGAAACTATATAGGAAACCAATACAATACTAAACTAACACAAATAAGAGAACTCGATCATGTTCCAAGATGGTAGCTCTTACTTGTAAACAATCATAGTATCATACTATAGGACGCTACACATTATTGACAGGAAAAATTCTGTAATGGGGATAAAAGATTCCATCTATCACCGTGGCAGTGCCATTACCTTTCCCACAATATTAACAGATACATGTCACTTAATTTCCTATCATTTTAGATGCGCATTATGTGAAAATCTACTTTGTAAAGTACTGCACTTTGTTCTATTATAAATTCAAAGAATGCAGAGTATTTTCACCTCAAAGGTCTTATCACATGCATATGGACTTCCAAGAGCTGCAACACATATCCGCGCAACCTCTTCTCTAGATATCTTCCCCTGTAATCAAATAAAATTTCAGTGTGCTCTTCTTTCTTAATTACGATGAACTGACGAGCATTCTTATAAAAAAGCCTCTATAATAAACGACTATAACCAAAATATTGAAACTGTAAAATGGTATAAATTGTCAAGGGGACTTTAAATACCGTTATATTGTCTCCCTGGTCAAATATAAGATCAGCCCCTGCAGGCTCTTCGGTTAGCGCACAGGGTCTGATGATGGTATAAGGAATCCCACTTTCCCGTATCAAATCTTCCCCCTGTTATGTAAAATACAGTGCAAATGGACATTAACCAATTTGATTAAAAAGACGATCATCTCAATAAAGCTCGTAAATAGTTTAGAACTATCCTGTTGCACTAGGCCGCATCTTTGAGCTAAATCAGATGGCAAACTCATTGGAGCATCTATGATGCAATTACTACTGAAAATAGCTTACTTTCCAGTTTTGGATTTCATGGCCATCCAATAAATAAAGAATTTGATCTGCATTATTCTAGGGGGTCAATAGGCATTTACTGAGGCTAGAGGATACACAGGTCACCCTTTGCAATTACAGACTGGTGATGTATCGACAATGTATTGTGATTATTTTCAATGCATAATGGAAAATTGAAAATCATTTTGCCGCAGTTTCTGTCTGGTTACTGATGCTGTCAATACACTTCTGATTCTGTTGTTGCTTGCAGAAATACTTGAAACCTTACACGGAATCCACATAACATAAGAGGCATGGCCACTATAGTAAACATAGTATTAATTTGTGAAACACATAAGAGGCGAACTTATTTATTTATAGTCTGATCAAAAGAGTTTACTGAACCAGCGGCAACTTTTATGTGAATTACTCGATAAAATAAGAAGACTACAATGGTTATCATCAGCCAAGGTTCTCGTGAACGGTGAACCCGAAAAAGAGATAGTCTGCAAAAGGGGTTTACGGCAGGGCGATCCGCTATCTCCGTTATTATTTATTTTGGTGGCAGATGAGTCTAATAGGATTATAAGAAAGGCAGAGGAAGCGGTAAAGCAGATTTACAGGGTTCTTTAACAATGGTGTTCGCCAACCTGCAATATATAGACGACGCCCTCATTTTCGGAAAGGAAGATTCTAGGGATGTGATTATTATGACGTGCATACTACTTTGGTATGAGGCATGATCAAGACTTAAAATTAATTTTCATAAAAGTTCACTGATATTTTTGGAAGAAGTAAGTACATCGAGAAATTTCATTATGGACGTGATGGGATACAAGGAGGAAAAGTTACATGTTAAATACTTGGGTATTCCGATTAAGACTGGAAGGCTAATTCGTCGAGACTGGACCCCACTGATAGACGCCTTTGAAAGGAGATTAGAAGAATGGAGAGGGAGACTATTATTCTTGGAAAGTAGAGTCATTTTACTCAACGCAGTACTGACAGCTCTACCAACGTACCTCATGTCTTACTTCGTGCTACCGCGGTGGGTAAGTGAAAAAATAGATCGGATAAGGAGTGAATTTCTATGGGAGGGAGTAGTAGAGAATGGGAGAAAATACCATCTGGTAACTTGGGAACAGGTATGCAAACCAAAGAAAATAGGAGGGTTGGAAGTGCTGGACATAAAATGTTTCAATCTCGCTCTCTTGACAAGATGGTGGTGGAACATACTAGCAAAACCAACTAGTGCGGTGCAAAGATTGCTAATATCGATATATGGATCAAAGAAGGGGACTAGGCACACAAAGCCGAGAAAAACAATACAAGTTTCAAGATTCTGGAAAGGAATGCTACGGACTAAAGATATTTGTTGGAGTGGACTGGAATATAAAATTGGCAAGGGGGGACGAATTTCATTGTGGAAAGATAAATGGTATTCTCCAATCCCTTTGCAGACATTATACCCGAGGGTGTATGATAGAAAGGCAAACAAATATGCTATAATCAGAGATATGTGGCATATGAACAAATGGAATTTGGTGACAGGAAACAGACTATTAGATATGTACAGGAGATAGGTGAATGAGTTGAAGAGTATAATACACACATTGTCACCTACGTTGACGGAAGACGATACACCCATATGGAGATGGGAGAAAAGGGGGACTTTTTCGATAAGATAGACATTTTCATCTCGTGGATGGTGGGTTGAGAATGGAAAACTGGAAGCTGATATGGAAAACTACGTGTCCGCTAAAGGTAAAGGCATTTGTGTGGCTTTTCTTGAAGGATGCGCTGCTTACGTGGTCTAACCTACAACGAATGGGGTGGAACAAACCCGGAGTGTGTTCGCTGGTTGGACAATGAGATGATTTCACACTTATTTCTATCATGCACTTTTTCACAGGACGTTGGCGAAAAAGTGCTGCATCAATTGGAATACAACTCGATATTACTGCAAATTATGATATCTGGCAGCGGGGACGAGTGCAGGATAGCAACACTAGGCTAGGACCTATGTTTGTAACAGCAGTATAATGGAACATATGGAAAGAGAGAAATAATAGAATATTCACGAACATTGCATACACTATTAGTTTTTGTTCGTCAGTCATAACTAATGATGTTCGCATGTGGATACGAGACTTTCCGGTAGACAGGCTACAACAGCGAGCAGGACCACAGGAGGTCATTAGTGCTCTGGACGCATAGACTTTTGGTGTCATGTTTACATTATGAGGGTTTGCAGGGAGAGAATAGAAGGACTAATGTAACTTGCAGGGTACTTTTTTATGATGTTTGTAAATTAAGGTCCATGAGACCATGATGTGGTCATTTAACCACAAATCTTTTATATTAACTTAGTTCTATTATTGCCTTAATAATGGAATGCGGAGGACTTATGTTCGTCGTTTTTACTTCCAATAAAAAAAATAAGAAGACTAAAATGAAGTTTTGAATTATAAAAGATATATTAACACAATGAAGTTGAGGTGCTGGAGCAAAAATTGAGGATTAAGGTGGAGATGGAGTGCATACAGTTTTAGTTAGGCTTCATTTGATAAAGTAAAGTGGAGATTGTCAGATCTGGACGTCTCACATCCAATCGAGCGGATAAAATAGATGGTACAGGGTGGTTTAATTCCAACTGGAATAAATTAAAAGATAGTTACTGGTTTAAACATTGATTAGGCTTGAGACACCAATGAGGACTTTCCTTTTCTGCATCATACTGGGTTCTGAACATATTTGCCACAATGACAACTTTTAGTTGGCCTCAATGTTCAAGAATGTGTTTTCAGTATGCGTGCGGTCCAGAACCGCACAACGCATAATCGGATTACGTGCCGATTATGCGGATTATGCGGAATTATGCGGAATATTAATATTTTAATATATATTAATATAATAATTATAAAAAAATGGATATATTAATGCTATAAAACTCTAAAAAATTATAAATAATAACCGTAAGCATATAAAATGAATATAAACTGGCTCTACATAAATACTGCCCACTACCTGTAATCCAGGATGCAGGAAATTCACCTCTTTTTCCAACTCCAAATTATTCTATGTTTATGAACAAATTAAATTGATTAACTGATTAGTGATTACTAAGTTTACTAGTTTAAAGGAAAAATCCAACTCCAAAGGAAAAAGAATAAAACTGTCATTAACTGTTTACTGGTTTACTGATTAACTGTAACCCGAAAAAATCCAACTAAAGGAAAAAAAATCCAACTGCAAATAACTAGTTTATTCCAAATTATTATTAACAGCAGCTACAAAATTTCGAAAAAAAAAACAAAATTTAACTCAGCTAAAGAATTTAATCCGTTCAAAAGAAAAATTGAACTCAACTAAAGAAAATACTAAAGAAAATACTAAAAAGTAAAAACAAAATAAACTCAGGTAAAGATATTACCAAGGAGAGAAAGCAGCGAAGTCAGAGTCTCCGAGCTCCGATTGGACTCCGATCGGGCGACCCTAGGCAAAGAATTGGGGGTAGAGGGTAGCCGGTGAGATTCCGAGCTCCGATTGGACTCAAGGGGGAGATGATTTAGCCCGATCCGAACATAGAAGGGAAATTAGGGTTTTTTTGGGAGTGATCGATTATTTTCGCCTGAGGTCGCAGGAGCTCCGATTGAACTCCGATTGGACGAGTCTGGGTGAAAAACTGATGGTAGAGGGTAGCCGGTGAGAAAAGTAGCTCCGATTGGACTCAAGAGGGGAGAAGATTTGGTCGATCGGAGAAGAGAAGGGAATTTAGGGTTTTTCAGGGACGAGAGTTTTTTCCTGCTGATGTCGAAGATTCGAGTCGGAACTTCGGGGAGGAAAGGAAATCGGGTTTTAAGTAACGAGAAAAGAGAATAGGTCGGGTCGGATTTTATATGCAAACCCTTTTCGTTGCGACCGCATAATCGGATTATGCGGATTATGCGATGCATAATCCGCACAATCGGATTATGCGGTCGCATAATTGCCCTATCCGCATGGACAGGGCAATTTCTGGTTTTTTTCGCGTTTTTCACCCGCATTCGCTTATGCGGTCGCATATGCGCCCGCATAAGCCGCATTTTAGAACACTGGTTGGCCCATTGACACAATAAAAGATTTGTTACTTTTGAAGCAAGGCAGAAGATATCTTATGTACGTATTGACTATTGAGTGCTTAAGAACAAAAAAAAAAAAAAAGATGTTTAATGAGAAATATGTTTTTGAAAGCATTCAACTCCTCAATGTGTTAAAAGTTTGCATAACCTAATCTACGGCCTTGTTGTACAACTACATATGCCTATTATCATTTATGAAGTAACATTTTTTTTTTTTTGACACACCATTTTCTTGAATTATCATCTAAATTTTACATTTTAGGTTTTTCCACAAAACCTTGAAATGCTATGTATAATTCGTAGTAGATTAAGCGCATGACAATCTTTGAAAAATATAATTAAAGCATCTTTCTAGCCTCCCTTTGGTGTCCATAAAGGTTTGTTATGACACTTGGCATCTAACAGAAGGCACCCCAAATTGAGCCATATCTTATTGGAAATTCTTTTTCTTTGTAGGATTTTTTTTTTTTTTTGGGAGGACAGTCTGTGTGCTTACATTTTTATTGTGTAGAAATTATTAATAAAGGTCTTTCACCTAAAACACCCCTGTTATGGCAGGTGCGCACACACATACACATGGCAATGCACACACAAGCAAAATGGTTAGGATAGCTTGTTTTCGTTACTGTTTGTGAAGAATAAGTTTACAAGAAATGTCTTTTTTCATGAACCTAATAGTATAAAAGCTCAAACTGAAAGCATTATTCAGATGGACATCAGTTTCATACAACAGAACCTTTAATCTGGTTTAAAATGAAGAACTAAATAGTTTTACTTTATTGATGTTTCTACATATCAGTTTTTTCTTATCAAGAATTATAATGCTGAACTATTCCACCCTGCTCTCATTCATTTTGTATACATAGCTAGGGAATTAAGAAAGGTAAATGATAGATTAAAGTGATGGTAGACCTTCAGTTTGTATGTGAGGATAAAGCCTAACTCCTTGTTTAAGCGCACTGCAGGAGGTTGTTTGCTCAAATCAAGGCCAGGCCTGTCAGGTCGAGTAACTCCAGCTGACCCGACATGCACAAACCTGACATAAACAGACAAATCAATAAAAAAAAAAAAAAAAAACGAGATAAGTAAGACTTTCCAGCTAAGCCTACTAAATATTCTTTATCAATATATGGACGTCTGGAAGTCTCAAGCCTAGTAAATGTATCTTAATCAATACATGAAACATCTTAGCCCTGTTTGTTTTTACAGTTGGCTTGGTTGCATATTCCTAGCTTCAGTTGCATGTATCACTGTCGAGCATATATCAAATACTAGTGAAGAAATTGAAACCTGGGAGTGATTGGCTCATTTATGTATGCTCTTATGCTTGAAAATGGAAGCTGAAATAAACCTTCCACGAAAGTTGGATTGAGTTTCCCATCACATTCAAACTTGCTGTACATTAGCTGCAACAAAGAAATCAAAATGAAATATGTGAAAGTAAGAAGCCAAGGGGAAAATAATTAGGAAAAGAGAAAAATTGGAGAAGCATACTTGAAGTGAAATAACTTGGCTTGGATCAAAGGGTGGAGCATCGGCCTTGGTCCGAGCACGAAATACAGGCCGTAATGAAGAGAAAGGTATTTTTATCTGAAAAAAGAGTACAAATAAAATGAGAACTAGTGATAATATAGAGAATAGATGTCAGTCAGGTGGCAGCATAACCAACCGTCTGCCATGGCCCATCCTCAGTGTCAAAGCTTGCGGTATATCCCACAGTATCCCAATCAGTGCTAGTGCGTATAATGAACTTGTAACGGCGACCATCACCTTTGACCCTCATTTCAATACCATCATAGGCTGAAAGGTCCTCAGGCACGGAAAAATTCTGAGATGGATAGCAATAGAGCTTAATAACTATTTCTAAGTAGTCAATTATAAATGTACTTTTGTAACCAAAAAAAATGGTTAGATGCTCTTGAAGGGAAGGATGAAGAAAATCTAAGAGTATGTTTCGAACGTACGATTCCACTAGAGATTTTGTTATCAAAACCAGGTACAAAATATGGAAGCATCACATGATCACAAATCAATTGGTAGACCTTTTGAGTCCTTTGGTCAAGTAAAGGAAAAAAAATGAGATAAGTTCTAGAAGAAAAGGAAAAATAATGAGCTTACTGTTCCTATGGATTATCAGATAACAACTAGCACAAAAAGACACGTAATGAAAATGGAAACACTAATTTTTATTCATAAAACGGAAAGTGAGCAAGAGAAGTACTTAAATTAATCCATTCTAAAGTGATTTTTCTTTTTAAGAATTTCAAATTTATTATTTTAACTGTGCAACTGATTTCGTAGAACTTCAATTACATAAATATCCTAAGACAAGAAAGATAACAATATTAGGATAAAAAAACATTGTGGTTACCTTTGTCCTGATGCTAGTAAACCCACCATTGTTTGCAGTCGATACATTACCTGAAGGAGAATAAAACATACTGTCTCAGTGCATACAACTTCGTAACACATTCGCAACCCACTCTAAAGCTACTTAAGTTGTATATTTGCTTTAGACTTTGTTGTAAGAATGTGTAAAAATGGACTTGATGATACCTTTAAATAGCCCAGTTGGTCCACCCCCTTCACCACCAGTTGGATCAATTTGAAAATTGCTTTCACTTACACCTCCCATGACAACATCATCCAGAGCACCCCACAAAAGCTTCCCTGAGAAATTACCTAATGAAGCATACATGTATATTATATTAAGTACTCATCCTGGGATCAAGAAAGCCAATTATCATAATTGTTTAAGTTTTCTTGAAATACACTATTAGTGCAAAAAATACCTACTTAGCCTTTTCAATAGATTGGTTTTATTTAGCAATTAATATTATTATTTACAACCTACACTGTCTATAGCTGACCCGTGTAGACAAGTACTCATTGCACAAATCCTCTTAAGAACATATGAATTTTCTAGGAGGCATGACTTCTCTGAGCAATCTGGTTGCTCTTATATGATTCAGCGTCTTTGGTTACCGACGGGGAAGTTACAGGTCCCAAGTATTGTACTTATCAAAGTTAGATATCAAAGCTATAATGCCCTATGTGCATGCTTAAGAAGCCAAACATAATCTAAATCTGAAACTGCTGATTCAGGCCTTATGGTTGTAACAGGTTGGAGCTGAAGGTGAAGCCCTGACAATGTACAAGATTACAAGGTTTTCAGGTTTTGATAGTAGCTTTCGAGCAAGGATAAGGTTGGAGATAAACCAAGGAACCACAGCTCCAATCTTTCAGGTGTGCAATCAGAGTGTGGAGAGGGGAAGAGAGAATTCATGACTAAGTCCTATTCCCAAAACTCACTATTCAGTCAAAACCTAGTCCCAAATCCAAAACTCTGTCCAACTTCTCAGGTGTTTTTTTTGGGGAAAGAATGGGTCACGCACACGCACGCGTGCGCGCGAGCGCGCGCACACACACACACATATATAGTAAACGGGAAATTCACCGGCGGTGAAGGAAGTTCCTTCACCGCCACTTAGCTGGCCCAATAAAATTATTACACGTAGCACCACTCAAACGACGGTTAAGAGAGTTTTTTTATTTGTTATCTTAAGTGACACCACGTGTAATAATTGTATTGGACTACCTAAACGCCAGTGAAGGAACTCCCTTCACTGCAGGTGAATTTCCCGTTTTCTCATATATATATATATATATATATATATATATATATATATATATATATATGAATGGGATTACTGTAAATGAGCCGCCAGCTCAGATAAGTAACGTGAGTCAGCGGCGAAAAATTAACGATCCCATTATTTTTTTATAGTTTTTTTTTGGATCATGATCCCCAACTCAATATCTTTTTAAGGATTAAATTTCATAGATTTTGTAGTTTATGTGCCACTCCATAAAGTGGATAAAAATTGTTGTATTAAACAAAAACCGTTAATTTTGTATTTATTTAATGGAAAAACAAATCAAAACTAAAAGCTAAGAAATTGGGAATGAGTGAACCCTAAAGGGTTGAGATCATAATGCAAAATAATATTTTTAAAAAGAATTACCGAAGATAGAGGAAATGGACTGCAACTCAGGTAAGAGTTATCAGCTCATTTAAATCACTCTCTCTCTCTCTCTCTCTCTCTCTCTCTATATATATATATATATATATATATAGAGAGAGAGAGAGAGAGAGAGAGAGAGAGAGAGCTGGGAAGTGGGACTTTGGGAGTCCCAGTCCCAACAACCAATAGCAAAAAGAAAGTAGTCCCAAGAAGGTCCAATCAATAATACCAAAAAGTAAAGTTCCAAAAGTAGTCCCAGTCCCACCCGGAGAAGCCCAAACGAATAAACATCCCCTAAAATTATGAAACAATTTCATCTTCTAAATCATCCATTCTCAGTGGTACAATGATGCATTATGAATGTACCCACTTTACTTCCATCTGTCATGAGTCCATGCTAGATTTCCCCTTGTATTCCACATGAAAAATCTAATGCTGCTGAATCTCTGCAGTCTAAGGCCACCTACACTTTTCGTCAAGTTCCTCTTGTCCACACTCGTCCGTAATACTAGATGTTTTCCACCAAGATATATTCCATAAATAAAAACATACTTATGTATAGTGTGATATTGGTAAAGAAGAGTGAGACATGAATGAAGTATCCCTTTAGACAGGAAACCAGCCCACTATATAGGAAACCACCCATAAAACACACAAAACAATTCTCTTATTTGACACATGGAACCTTTATTTTCCAACCTCATTCATCTGAACACAACTGAAGAACCTTTTTCCTTTTTTGCAGTCAACTGAAGCACTTGTTTTGTCCTCTAATCTGAAGTTCGATGATGAGTGTATCTCACACAAAAGTGTCAGCTTACTGATTAGCATATGCACGAGATCAATTAATATTGGAGAAAATAATGCTTTGACATTCTAGACGAGGAAGGCTCAGATACATATATGAAATGATTAAATTAAAATATCCGAAAAAATGATTAAACTAAAACATCTGAATCCCTTATTACGGTCATCGATGGGTCCGAAAGTTCAGTGGCTAAGCCAAAGGGTCAAAATACATGATATGAAGACATCACATCCGAGGAATGAATGTGCGATGATCCATACTGATATCATTTTTGAGATTTAGGAAGGCAGTGTTTGTTCATCGCCCTGACAGGTACATTTAGATACAAGACCTCATATGTCAAACTTATTATCTTCTAAGAGGTAATAGATGCCCTATTGGACCATCTGTTTAATGAATGATATGATAATAGAAACAAAGTACACCCACAAAATAGCACACAACATAAGGACCTTATGAACTAACCCCGTAGATTAGAGTATTAAAAAAAAGCCGTTCGAAGCACTCATGGACCTCAGAGTATGGCGCACAGTCAAATGAAATAAGCAACAAAAGAAGAGAGAAAAGATTGAAAGGCTGATCTGGAAGGAAGAGCGAAAGCTTATGCTCAGACAACTCCTTTACTGAACATTAAAGATGGGAAAAACTAGTGAAAGGATATAACATTTTCATGTCGACCTAAAAGCTAGAAGGGGTGCAATAAAATAATAATGTAGATATGGAAATTGGGAAAAAAAATGATCCAAGTAATTTAATTATAGCTATGAGCTACAAAGTAATCGAAGTAATTCTTAAATTAATCCATAATTTTTTTTTGGACATGTTTTTATAGATATTTTAAATCAATGATTTGTAGTCTACCTAATAATCACACTCTTCATGTTTTCTCAACAAGGCGATCCATTGGTGGTGTTGAATAATTTACACGACTCAGACCCAAGTCGAAAAGCCCAATACAAAATAGACCCAGTTCAACAATTACTCGCGACTATAAGTTTACCCCTACAAAAAATTGGATTAAAATTCAAATATCTTATCTCAATTACATTATAAAGAATCCATGATCAAGTCAAATCCTTACCAAATTGTCAAAAACAAGGAAAGTAAATCTTCCAAAGGAAATTAAATCTATCAAGAACAAAGGAAACTGATACAACAAGATCAACTATGACTCCTATTTGCTTATGAATCATCAACTATAAATACCCCCTTTCTTCATAAGAAAGGGGTGATTCTTTTCTCAAATCAAGAGAATCAGATGCTTGTAACTGAGAGAGAGGGAGAGTCATTAAAAGATTATACTACTTCTTTCAGTAAAGAACTTGTCACAAGGCAATTTTTCCTAGAGGACGTAAACCCGAGATTCATCTCGACTACTTTGTTTGTTTTCCCTCTATGACAAACTCTCCCTGGTTTACCCACTCAGCAACTCACTTTGTGCCTGATTTGTCCTGGTTAACTTAGCCAGACAGATTTTGGTACAAAAAATTGGAAACAGGGAGGAAGTACCTTTGAATCCAAACAAACGTTTACCATCACGAAGTCCAGTTTTACTCTTTACAGCATTGATCAAATTTTGCATTCCAATATACTCTACCATTTCAGGAGAATCTCCTTTAATCTAATAAGAAAAGGAAAACAGAAGAATAATGACACAGGATGAACCAGTCAAAAACAAAGTGGCGCTGCTTCTACATAAACAAAGAGGTTGGTTACCCACCTCAGGTTCAAAAAATTTGATCCCCTGCAGCAAATTAGGCATGAATTATTGGGCTGACCAATCCATTAATAAGTTCAGAATCATGTGTTGGAAAAAAAAAATAGCAATCTTTATGCCTGTAAAGATGGAGTTATTGCATATAACCTACTTGGCTATACTTTGCCCTGTCAGGAGTATCTCCTTCCTTTGGACCAACAATAACAGATACAGCATTGATTACTTTCTTTACTCCTTTGAAATACTCAGGAGCTAGTGTTTCCTCTTTAGTAATGTCTCCAACAATCTGAGATATTAACAAAATGATGGTTAGAGTTAATTCCACGAAGGTTAGACAGCAACAACAGAACTGACTAGCTATTTGGGGCTGACTAATAGGCTCTCATGTTTTCCACCATGCTTTGCCACCAGAACTTCCAATTTTACTGTTTCTCTAATAGTTTTAAGGTCAAACGGCAAAGGTTCATTACACATATCCCAAAGGCATTCATAAGAAAGGCCCTAGGGATTTTCTGAGAGGGCCTTTCTTGCTCATAGTTGTGATGTGCACAAATTTGGCACCAATGTAAAACTCAGTTGATTCTTTCCCTCTCGATTTCATGTTATGTCCATATAGCCAATCCTATTTTGATCGGAAAAGACTCAGACGTTGACAATGATGATGACATTAAAAGAAGATCAATGGAAAGGAAATACCTAGAAAATGAATCTCCTATGTTCAGTCAGCATCACGATCTAGACCTTCCCAAATTTAGACGATATGTGCAATCATTGACTATGCAATGTCACAGATGAAGAATCATGACTAGCCATATGAAACATCTTTTATGAATACAAATTATGTCTTTATCATATCCCCTTCTAAAGATATGTCTTCATTCATGGTCCTTGCCTTCGTTTCTAACAAATCTACCAAAAACATATGCCTACTAAATAACTTGTGTAAAAGCTCACCATGTCTACATCTGGGCCTAACATGGTCCGTGCCTTCTCTTTGTTTCTAACCTGCAAGTCATATGCCTTAGACTTTTAGTGGATGAAAAGAAATAATAGATATCACATGGTATCAACAACAATTGCAGTATAAAACTACAGAAATATCAGTATAGAATGATACCAACACTCGAACTGGGATCCCTTTCTTGCGTAATACGTCAACAACCCTTCGTCCAACACCACCAGTAGCTCCAGCTACTAGGACTATATCAGAAGTTTCCATTTTGTTTACTGGTTCACTTGATGTGGCTCTCGATAGCTTTTCAATCAAAGATGAAATGATCTTGAAAATGAAAAGATACTGTGAGGTATGGAGAAAAAAAAAAATAACATTCTACATATCTGAGAATCAAGAAAAAAAAAAATATTTTCCATATGAAGAATAAGATTAATTATATACCAACCTTTGCAGGATTTGGTGGCCCGTTAAAAAAGTATAAGGTTCTAACAAATCTACCAAAATCCCAAGCTTGCCGTCCACTCTCAGCATATACAGAAAACTTAGATGGTTTTGGAGACACAAAAGGCAACGCTCCCTTGTAAAGAAGTTGCCTACGCGTAAGTTGAACAAATTGTTGAGAATGAAGTGATAACACCTTATGCTGTAATGTGTTTGAATAACTTCTACCGGTATATGAGGAAGAAAACCCCTGAAATATTGCTAATAAAGTTAACTGTCAGAGGAGGATTAAAATTAAAGAAATCCACAAAAGTTCTACAAATGATTCATTGTAATAACTAAATAAATAAAAACACCAAAGTCAAAGGAAACTGGCATTAGAAGGTATATTATATTTCTTGTTTGGCCCTAAAGCTTGCAGATAACCAAGCTATTCTAACAGCTTGATTCAACAGAGAAAGACAAATCTCACTTCTATCTTTTTTACCTCCACTTCCAGATCACTAACTGATAAAATTTTCCTACAAAATGACTTGATTTACCATACCAATGCTGCATTGTTACATTGAGAGTGGCTTGTTCTGATGTTCAAAATGATGTTTACTTCATCATAAAAAATACAAGTATAAGCTCATTGAAGATGAAATGAGAAACGTAAAAGAAAAAAAAATTATATGGAGGTATAAGCTCATCGAAGATGAGAAAAGCTGAATAAGATGAAAATTCTTGAATATTACATTGGGGGTGTGTTGTTTCAGAGTCAAGATCAAGTGCTAAAAAATGATATATATACATATATATTGTATGATGACATGGTAAAATACGTGTCTTCATGATTAATTTGAAATTTCTATTTGAAAATATCACTACTTTTAAACTTTCTTACACTTGTATGTGTATTCAAGGTGAATATCATTGGTTTGAATTTAGTGTGTGAACTCCATGTGTAACTCCCTTATATGTTCTAATGCGAAATTATATAATCATTGTGTGTTCGTCAATTTTTGACAAAAAAAGGGAATAGTGTCAAATTGAGATAGATTGAGATGAAAGGGGGAGAAAAAATGTAGGGGGAGCAAATTGATTTCATGATGCACTTGTATCGTATTTGTGTGCATGTATATATATTTTTTCACATTTCGGTGATACATGCACTATATAGGAAATTAAGGTGTTGTGTACTGAAAGATGGTTTTTGTCACGAAATTACCAAGAGATAGATTGTTAGGATTTAATATCCTCCAAATATGGAAAATCGTACCAAAAACACGAAGAGAAAGCTCGAGGTTATATGCTTTGCACAAATCTGTGCACATGCATAGATATATTGAGCTACCAGGAACCAGAGAGTGCTAAAACAATAGCTCCAAAAACCTACCGGTATCCCTACCGGTAGGTTTATTTAATTTTCAACCCAAAACAACATATTGCTAGAGCTAGTTGTAGGCCTCTCAGTACCCCTAACGGTAATCCCGTCGGCTGAATGTAAAATTGAGATTACAGATTTTATTTCACCAGATTTGGGTATTTAGATTGGACTCAAATTGTTATTTGATCTCTTGGATCAAGGATGGATGAATGCGATCAAGAGAGAGGAGCTTATTCGGAAAGAGAAAACTCTAGATATATACTATCTTTTTCAAGAGGATACCTATCAAAATACGACTCAAGCGAAGTAATTGAAAGGAGAACTCTAAAGAGTCATGGCGATCAAAACTTAAGGAGTTCGTGTGTTTCAGATTGAAGAGTAATGTCAACATCTACACATCTGTTGCTAGACATTCATCATCTTGTTATTGTGGTAATCTCTGGATGTTTAGAATTACTATTTGATTCTCGATTTGCAACCGTAATCTTGAATGAGGGTAAGTTGGGATCGAATTGATAGTTATCTAGTGAGTTAGAGAGATATTTTTCAATCATTACAGGCAACTATCACTGTTCACTTTACTATTACTGTTCTTTCATAGTTTGTCACCCCGTTTGGATTTTTTGCATTAAAATCTTTGTGTTCATCTTGATTGATTGTTTTGCAATTATTTTTGCGCTTGAATAAGATGAATGAGTTGGTAATTCGTATTTAGTTTGTTATCCATGGAACAGTCCGCATTTATGCAACTTTTCAATACATAATCCATAGGGATTGTGTTATGATTTTCTCCATAGCCATCTAAGATCTGCCCACTTTAGGCATTTGCACTTGAAAATAAATTATTTATGACAACTAATTAAATTGCAAGTCATAATATACGTATATTCTTGGTGGATATTGCTTCTTCAAGATGAATATTGATCAGTGTTCTAAATATCGAATACCGGTGATATACTGGTGAGCCAAATTACATACCGGATACCGGGCAGAATATCGCGATATGACCCTAAATACCGGAACGCTATATCGGTGTCATACCGGTTAAAAAATAATTATATAAATGGCTATATAGAACATATTAAAACATATAAATGAAGTTTATGGTTCTTCCTTAGCTTATTTGTATTAAACTTACGAATTTGCAGATACTGTTTAGAACGTCCGCATATGCACAAAGCGACAGATAATCATAAAATTAAGGCTATAACTTAAAATTTCAAACCCTAATATATCCAACAAATACTATAAATTTTTAGTATTAATTGAGCAATGTTACAATGTCATATAATTAAAAATTAATAATTGCTCAATTAGAGACATAAGTATTAAATTATTAATACAATATAGCAATAAGCCCAATAAATCAAACACTCTAATTCTCAAACACTATAATTCTCAATAGATCAAATACTTTAATTTGAGAACACTCTAATACAACATAGCCATAACCATAGGCCTAACATATATTATATATCCAACAAATACTCTCATCAAACACTATAATTACTCATCACTCAACAAATTCTCAATCAAATTCATTGTCACTGTTCACTGTTCTTCACTGTCACTGTTCACTACTACTGTTCGGCCACTGATTCAATGAATCAGTGGGTGAATCAGTGTTCAACCCACTGATTCATTGAATCAGTAGGCCAAACTTCACAATTTGTCTCTAATTGCACAAAAAAATTAAAGATTTAAATACAAAACGCAATCAATTCAAGTTAAATAGCACAATTATAAGAGAAATTGAAGAAAATTGTAACTCTAATTAAAATTAACATGAAAATAATCAAAATTGACTTACCTATTGGGAGGAGGAATCAGAGAGCATTAGGGTTTGCTGGCGAGCTGCAGTTGGAGGATCAGAGAGTGGGATAAGAGAAATCAGTGAGTGAGAGAAGAAAGAGATGAAGTTTGATTTTAGGATTAGGTTTGGACTTGATCGATCGATCGCGGGGGAGAGAACGAGAGAGAGAGAGAGCCGGAGAGTGGGAGAAGAGTCGGAGAGTGGGTGAGGAGGAATCAGAAAGTGTTAGGGTTTGTCGAAGAAGAGGAATTTGGCTGGATTTGGAAAATTAGTGTTAGGGTTTGCCGTGGGGGGAGAAGGGACTGATTGCCTCGCGGGGGGGAGAGAGAGAGAGAGAGAACGAGCGATTTTTGCGTTTTTTCTCCCCTTCCGACCCATTAAAGGTGTTTTATTTCTTAACGGGTCAGGTTTTAAACAGATTAGCGAGTTTAACCCGTAACCAAAACCCATTTCTATCGAAACCGATATTCACTAATACCGGCCGGTATTTTTTATATCGTTATCGGTCGATATATCGCCATGTGGCTGATATATCGACTCATACCGGTTCAAAACGAGAAACGGTAAAAAATTCAACATACCATCTTATTTCTTTGCATTTTTCGATAATTCGGCCAGTATACCGGTATATCGGCCGGTATTTAAAACACTGATATTGATGATGGTGATCTTCTTGGATGTTAACCTTGGTTATGCTAAACGGAAGTGCGATTGAAGAGGAGGCAGTTACCAAACTTCTTATAGACAAGTAGTGCACTCTTAGGAGGACAAGAAGTTAAAATAACCATAAAAAATGGCTTTAAAAGAAAATGAATAGAAAGAAGAAAGACAATCCTAACATGAATCACAACTTATATCTAATGTTTAATGATATTTCTAAAGTACTATGTAGTTCAGGTTTTTATTATAATGCCAACTGAATCATGGCTCTGCAGTACTTCGACTTATTAGAAGTACATATAGTTGTATGTTGTTGTATTGTAAGCTACTAATATCTGTTAGTGGAGCCCATATTAGGAGTTGCTTCCTATCTTATTCCAGTACATCTAGAGGTCCCCATCATCATCTTATTCCATGTCACTAGTTTTTAGCATAAGCAATGAACACACATTGCAAATTTTATTTTTCCTCACTGGACATAATACAAGAACCGTGAAGACCTGAAGCTTTTTGACTCATCTAAGTCCCCAACCTTGAATCCTATACCCGCCAATCACATATCAGAAGATGCATATCAAAGTCATATTTCCAATAATTCTAGTTTTGCATCAATCCGACCTGTGGAGGGAAAGTTATGGTCGGAATATGTTGGATGTCTAGAAATTCCAGATTGCGCTGAGACAAATTTTAAGTGTGAATAAGTGTTAATTCCTTTCTTTGTAGCTCTTTCTAGTATTAGGACATATCTATATTTTATATCTTTAAGTTTGTTGTTTGCTTTTTTATTTTTTGTGTTGCATGGTATTTAGCGCTGAGAGTACAACAATGAGTGTAGCACCTTGTCCCCTTGATCCCTGAGCTATGCACATATTAGTTTCTAGGAATTTTCTCCTAGTAGCGTGATGCAGGGTCTAGGGTCCCTGGTGCAATGCTTAGCGTGGGCAATAGCAGCAAATGTCACGCCTGAAATTGCATCAGCACAATTAGGATATCTGGACAACAGATGTATTTCAGAAATAACTCTCTTTCCAGATGTCAGATTGATGCAAAAATGGAAGTCTTTGGAGAGACAACTTTGAGATGAATCCAATTTTCTCCAAGTCAAATGGTATTTAGTTTGAGATTTAGGGCTGAAATGGGCCAAAATTTTTCAGGTATGCATAGTTTCTGTATTACATTTGGCAAGGAAAAAATAAAACATTAAATGTGGATTCATTATTGAGGCCACATACTAGTGGAGTGGAATAACAAGGTGATGAAGACACCTTGATGTATCAAAATAAGATGGAGAAAGTCAACTCTCCTGATACTGGCTCTGGCAACATAAAGACTTACAAATATCCATAGTTTACAATACAAACAATGCACAACTATATCTACTCCAATTAGAAGAATCTGAAGGCTTGCAGAAATTCAATTGTATTAAAATAAAAACTAAACTACAAATTAGATAATATATAGAAAATATTAAAAAAAAAGGTAAAAGTTTGTAATTCATATTGGAGACGCCTTTCTCCTTTTTGTCCATATTCTTTTATAACAATTTGCAGTAGCTTGCTTAAACTTCTTCTTAAATGGTCCACTTGTCTATGTGAAGTTTGGCAACGACCTTCTCTTGAATCTCACTTTCTCTTTAGCATAGCTAAGAGTAACTTCCAAAATGATCACCATTGTCGACGTGATCATGGAATATGAATGTCAATATCCACCAAAAATTCATATACGTAAATTAAGAATAGGAATAATATTTATTTGTCATAAATAATGTAAGTTTTAAATGCAAACACATGCCCCATGTCCCTTTAAATGATTGGAAATGAATTTAAAGGGACATGCATTGAAACTACACCCAAAATTTTGAATCTAGTAACCACTTTAACGCACATATTATCAGCACTGCAGTTAAATAAATTGCATTGATTACTGGCGTTTCAATTAAGTGGATGCACTTCTAGTTCGTAAAGCATACTTTTTCTTCGTACACTCCAACATGATAGTCTCCCACTATGGTCATCATTATATTGTTCATGCCTGAAAATTGTCTCGGTGCAATTTGGAAATCTTGCACACCCGACTATTTCAGCCATAAGTTTCTCTTCAGACGCCAGATTCATTTGAAACTGAAAGTGTCAAAAAGACCATTTCAAGATGCAACCATCGATACCCAATTTGATGGTATGTGACCAAAATGCTTCAAGTATGTATGGCTCCTGCAACATGCTCAAAAACGAAGAAATGTAGGTTCATTGCTGAGACTAAATACTAATGGAGGGGAATAAGTAGATGGTGACTCCTAGTGAACCGTAATGACAGAGGAATTTAACTCTCCTGCTACAGGCTTCACCAATAGAAACATTGACAAATATCCATGATTTACAATATAAACAATGCATAACAACATGTACTCTTATCCGATAAAGCTGAAGGCCTATTGACTCAAGATTCAATTGCATTTACTTAAATAAACTATAAACTACATAGTACCTTGAAAATATCATAAAACAATAAATACAAGTTTGTGATTCATGTTGAAGATGTCCCTTTCTTCCTATTCATCTCCTTTTATAGTCATTTTGTGGTGGTTGCTTTCCTTCTAAGAAAGCATTACTATAAGAGTGTTATGAAATAATTAGAACCAACCAATCTGTTTATTATGAGTTAAAAAATACATATATTTATAGGTATCTCAACTCCACACAAATAATCCAAAAGGTGATATGGACTAAACCTAAACTAATCTCAAATATAAGATAGTTTTAAAATCTAACAATCTCCCTCAAGTTGGAGTATAAATATCAATTATACTCAACTTGTTACAGATTATAAAATACTGTCTTCCTCTTCAATAGTACAAATTAACTTGAAGTGGATGAGCAGCAGCAGTAGCAAAGACGATAGTAGTAGCAACAATAGTAGTAGATGAATCACTTGAATGATCAGAGCACATATGCATTCGAGCAGCAGCTGCAGTAGCAGCAAATAAACTTTTTCTTAGAAGCAACAGTAGGCAACAGATAATCTTCTTTTGTAGAAACATTAGTAATCAGCAAATAAACTTTTTTCTTAGAAACAGTAGTAGGCAGCAGATAAACTTTTTTTTCGGAATAAGTAGTACATAGCAGATTAACTTCTTTCTTCGAAGTTATAGTAGAAAGTAGATAAACTTTCTTATTAGAAGCAGTAGTAGATAAAGAAAAGAGTAAAGGGTTACATCAAGTCTAGATTACATCATTGCAGTCGAGAAAAGACCAGCCAGAATCCCTGCAGTCATAAAGCAGAGAAGAAATAGAAATTAAAACAGATGCGGAATTGAATTGGCGACATAATTGCTAAGTCAGAATCGGAGTCTGCATCGAAATCAAAGTCGGAGTCGGTCATAGATTATGATGGTTGAAATTGAAAGCTGACATTTATTTTGTAACGTGCTTTGATAAAATTTTATAAAATAATCAGAACTAACCAATCTGTTTATCATGAGAAGGGATATATATATATATATAGGTGTCTTAACACTATACAAACAATCTAAAAAGCAATGTGGGACTAAACCTAATATAAGTTTTCTAATATAACAAGAAGTTTGACAAGTGCCTTATCCTCAAACCCAATCTCTTTAGCATAACCAAAGATAATTTCCAAAATGATCAAAATCATCGATATTCAACATGAAGGAGCAAGATCACTGATATTCACCAACAAATCATATATATGTATTAAGAATTGCAATATACTTATCGTAAATAATTTACTTTTCGGCGTAAATAGGTCCATAGTGCACTAAGGTGGTCTATTTCCTCGTTGTGCCCACCATATTAGCATATTACCAGTCCAACCCTGATCTCCTTGGCTCCATGACATTATATGTTGAGTGATAGAGATTTGATTAGGATTTGATTAGAATTTGGTTAGATTTGGTATTATCTTGTTGTATTAGGATTTGATTAGATTTGATTAGAGATTCGGATAGATTTGGTATTTTATTACTTTAGAATTCTCTATATATATGGCTTGTAAAACCCTAATTTAAATATGGAGTGAAATATGATTTCTGTTGAGAGCATGTGATTTTCTTTATCAAATCTTTCCTCGAGTGATTCGTGAGAGAGTGGACTGTGATTCACCTGGACGTGAGATCCAAACTCTAATTTATCCTCCAAAACCCTAAGTTCTTCCCCAATCCATCCACTACAAACCCTAAATCGCTTCCGTCCTGCGTCAAATTGGTATCAGAGCTCAAGATCCATATCTTCAGGTATCAAAATTCAAATCCATCTCCATTTTCTTATCTTTCAATCATCTTTTTTTAAATTTTCTTTTAGATTTGAGGAAAAAAATCAGCAAAAAAAAAAAGAGAAACAGATCAGAAAAAGAAAAAAAGAGTAGAAAAAAATTTGAGTGGAAAAAAAAAAGAAGAAGAAGAAGCGAGCAGGAGCAGCAGGAGGAAAAAAAGAAGAAGAAGAAGAAGCGAGTAGGAGCAGCAGAAAAAAAAAAGAGCGAGCAGGAGCAGCAGGAGAAAAAAGAAGAAGAAGAAGAAGCGAGGAAAAGTAGCAGAAAAAAAAATCCCCTTCTCTCCAACAAACCGCCCTGTTCCTCCTCCCCTTCTTTTCTACCCGTAGCAGCCAATGAAACCAGAACAAAAAATCCCCTTCTCTCCAACAACCCGCCCTGTTCCTCCTCCCCTTCTTTTCTACTCGTAGCAGCCAACAAAACCAAAAAAAAACAAGAAGAAGCAAATCAGGTCCTGAAAAAAATAAAAATAAATAAATAAATAATAAAATCTTCCCCTCCTCTCCAACAGCTCGCTTTGTTCCTCCTCCCCTTCTTATCTACCCGCAGCAGCGCAACAAGCAACAGGAGCAGCAGCAGCACAGCAAGCAGAGAAAGCAGCAGAAGTGCAGCAAGCAGCAATAGCAGCAGCGCAGTAAACAGCAGCAGTAAGCAGCAGCAAAACGGCAACAGTTAAGGAGAAAAGAGGTGATTCAGAGCCCGGTTTGCGTCCAGTTCGAGCCTGAGCTATTCTTAAGGTGCTTCTTGGGATTTCTACTCCAGAGTCTGTGCAAATTTCCCAACAATCTGAGAAAGAAATTCGTGTCGAAGTGTGATTTGCTCTACATCGAGATAACTTCTAATCACACTGTCGATTCAGTCAGTAATATCTTGCGCCCCATTCTTGTTATTTGCATAGACTTGAAAATTTTATTGTTACTTATAATTTGCCACGAAATTTATTTGATTTACATTATATTGCATAAACAGGAATTGCATTTCCTCGCATATAGCAACTTTCGGATATTAGAATATCTTATTTGATTATATAGTCACGCATTTAGTTTGTGTCTAGGATTTTGCATATTCATCTGTATGCTTTATTGCAACTGCATATAGATAATTATTGCATGCTTCGTAGTGGCAAAAATGACTTGAAAATTTTATTGTTACTTATAATTTGCCACGAAATTTATTTGATTTACATTATATTGCATAAACAGGAATTGCATTTCCTCGCATATAGCAACTTTCGGATATTAGAATATCTTATTTGATTATATAGTCACGCATTTAGTTTGTGTCTAGGATTTTGCATATTCATCTGTATGCTTTATTGCAACTGCATATAGATAATTATTGCATGCTTCGTAGTGGCAAAAATTTTAGAGAAGTCATGGATCTGACTGAGGTTTTAAATAAATTAAATGAAATAATGGACACTAATAAAAAACTTCAAACTGGTTTAGATGTAATAAATACACGTTTAGATAATTTAGAAACACAAGTCAATGAGCAAAAACTTACTGAAAATAATCAGAGGAATGGAAGTAAACAAGGAAGATATCATAATATTGAAAGAAATAATAATTTTGAGAATGAGCATCCACACGATAATATCACACGTAAAGTTAAAGTAGATGTTCCCTCTTTTGATGGCACTTATGATCCTCAACGTTTTTGTGATTGGTTAGCAGATATGGACCATCTTTTTGAATGGTATGGGATGTCTGAAGCCCGAAGAGTCCATTTCGCTAAATTAAAATTACAAAGGTCAGCTAAAATATATTGGATGTCAGTTAAGAGACGGTTAGTAAGAGAGCGACAAGAACCAATTGAAATATGGTTTGAAATGAAAGAAAAATTTAGAAAGAAATATTTTCCTCCAACTTTTAAGGATTATCTTCTTAACCAGCTGTCTAATCTAAAGCAGGGAAATATGAGTGTGATTGAATATATGCATAAATTCGATGAGCTCTTAGTGCGATATGATATTCAAAAAGACAGTCGTTTAACTCTTTCACGATTTCGCACTGGACTTAAATCCGAACTCAAACGAGAAGTGCTTACACACTCTTTAGATTCTATTGAGAATGCATTTCAGTGCGCTCTTAACTATGAGACATATTTGTGCACATCCTTTGATAAAAAGTCCACTTTCAGAACCACGGAGTATCCCAAGCGACAATCTGACACTAATACTATAAATACTAATACTGTCCCTAAGGATACAAAAGGTAAATCAGTCGCTAGTGAGTCATCAAAACCAGCTACAAAACAAACTGAGTGCTTCAAGTGCCATGGTTTTGCTCACTTTGCTTATCAATGTCCAACAAGAAATTTGTTAATAAATGAGATTCATAATACAGATGATAGTGAGACCGAAAAATAAATTTATGAACCTCAAGGAAATTTTAGTGATGTTGAAAATGACCTATTAAGTACACCTTTACACGTTGTTAGGTGCTTGCATATTGTATCGAAAAATGAGGATTGGCGTAGGACTAATGTGTTTCATACCTATATCGCACACAACGGTAAGAGTTATAAAATCATGATAGATGGAGATAGTTGTGTAAATATAATTTCTAAATTGGCTGTTGACAAGATGGGCCTCAAATCTGAATCACACCCTCAACCGTATAATGTAAATTGGGTTGATAAAAATTTTCATACTATTATTCAGCGTTGTCTTGTGCCTATTCAATTTTCGAGTTATAGTGATCATATTTGGTGTGATATTTTACACATGGATGCTGCACATATTTTACTCGGTAGACCCTGATTATTTGATCTAGATGTTAAGAATTATGGAAAGTCCAACACCTATGTATTTTTGTGTAATGGAAAGAAAATTGTGCTGACTCCTCCACCCAAGAGTCCATCTAAAAGTAAAAAGAATAGGTTAACAACACTAACTCGAGGTAATAAATTGCTCCATTTTGTACATAAGAATCATGAGCCTCTCTAGTCTAAATTCATATTTCTTGACAAGTCTTATCCACCTATAGATTTATTTGCACAACTTTTGCATCGTTTGTGTGCGAATCTCCGTAGGCAAATTATACTTAGCAATGATGCTTACAAGTTTATTGCAGATATACTTGATAGAGTGCAGGTATTTCTAGCTGATCCGTGCTGATTAGGGTTCCACCTACGAGGTTCCTTTTTGGGAATGTAGAGGCTTTTCACACCCAATGTATGAACCCTTTCAGGCTTTTGTGGGAGTTTGTTATGCTTCCTTTGGAGTTGAATATTCCACTGACCCCTGATATTCGCTCGATCGTGATTGATTCACGTGTGCCTTGGTTCTCTACTCTAGAAGATTATCGAGCTTCTGCTTTATGCCCGACATTCTTCACAGCATCAAATTTTCAGCTCGCTCCACTTCATCCACATCCATGAGTTCCGTCGCCATGGATAAGCACGAAAGCTGATATTTGGTTTTGGATATGTCTGAGTTATACATATTTGGTATGGTGGAAAGGTTTTCCGGATCTCAGGACGCTTGTTCGACTTCATCCGATGTACTTGATCTTCTTTTAGTTGCCATTCACAGGTGGTGAATGTTTCCAAACGGGGGAGAATTGATAGAAATTTGATTAGGATTTGATTAGAATTTGATTAGATTTGGTATTATCTTGTTGCATTAGGATTTGATTAGAGATTTGGATAGATTTGGTATTTTGTTACTTTAGAATTCTCTATATATATGGCTTGTAAAACCCTAATTTGAATATGGAGTGAAATATGATTTCTTTTGAGAGCATGTGATTTTCTTTATCAAATCTTTCCTCAAGTGATTCGTGAGAGAGTGGGCGTGTGATTCGCCTGGACGTGAGGTCCAAACCCTAATTTATCCTCCAAAACTCTAAGTTCTTCCCCAATTCATCACCACAAACCCTAAATCGCTTCCGTCCTGTGTCACCGAGTTTACTTGCCTGGGTCCAAAAAAAATATGCAATATATTCATTCAAAAGCATTTAACAAAAGTTCTCTTTGATGAAAATGAACCTGAAATAGGTGATGCATTGTCTCTTAAATTCGAAATAGAAGCCATTAGCCATGTTTAGATATTTTAAGGGCATATGTGACACTCATCATTTTGAACTGCTCAATTCACCCCATTACCATATGATATGCCTCTAGATTTTGATTGGATTATTTGACCTTATTTATTTATTTGATAAATCCTCTACTGAGAAAGAATATAATTTTTTTTTTTGTAACATAAGAAGTATATTAGGAAGGGCACTAAATTAGTAAATTCTAATTGATTAGGTAATCTTTCCTGTGAGTTGACTATAAATATCGTGAGGGATTATGAGAAGGTTGGGGTGGCAATGGCTAGAATTTAGGGGTCTTGCCTTCCATTGTGGGAGACTAAGAGAAATAGGGAGGAAATTATGTTGAAAGATGATATGAGGGATAAGAATCACGGAATCATGTATTTTGACTACAGTGAAATCATTATGTTGTGCCTCAAGGGATGTAGGAAAGGAACCAAGCTATGTAAAATCTTTGTGTACCTTTTATTTATGGTGTTCCTTCTTTCTTCTATGCGTGGATGCTTCCGCTTCTTGTAACAGAATGGTATAAAGCATTTTGGAGAGCGACGATTTTTCATGCATGCAAGATGAAGGCAGACGGAAAAGAAATGGAAAAGAAAATGTGATTATGAGGGGCTAAATTCTACTAATCAGTTTACAAGATTTTGATGGGAAAAATTGGGTATTAATTTGATGTAGCTAAGGTATGGAGAATATCTATGGAGGACTTGAGACTGCTAATGGTGTTTTCTTTGAGATGATTTTAGATCTGTAAAATGTGATGGTTTTTTATGATGGTAATAAAAAACTTATGACAGATCTCTATAGTTGCAAAAGAGCTTCTGCTTGATACGTGGCTTGGTCCATATGGAGTAAACTATAAGGATATTAGCAGCACAAATATTCAAAATTTTGTGGTTGAGTATGACTTGGTTTGAATTTACCATTGTGAGGTAGTTAAAGATTTGATTAGATCAAGATACTAAAGCAGGGAGTTTCACTTGAAGATCACATCAAATTGTCAAGTAAAGGAACCAAAATATGAGATTCATGGTCAAAGACAAAATAAGGTACTAGAGAAAAAGGCACCCAAGGTAAAAGTTTAAATACGAGAGATTAAAGATTCAAGTTTGAGGTGGAGGAAAAAATGTTCGGATTTAAGATAACGTAAACACTAGGTATGGAGGCTGATCTGAATATCTAGTTAACATACAGTCTGTAAATATATGATTGCAAATAATTTGTATTATTCGATATTCTTATTTTTTAATTGATGAATCATTTATTGAGAAGGAATATGATTTGTTTTCTTATGAATTGGAAGCATATTAAGAGGGGAACTATATTACATATCCTAATTTATTAAAAAATTTCTTAGGAGCTGAGAGAAGCTTGGGGTGGTAAATGGCTAATAGTTAAGGGTTAGGAGAGATTAGAAGACATTAAGAGGAAACTATGTATATAGATGAAGTGAGAGAATCTTGTAAGCTTCAACTTTTAGTGTGTAAAATCAGAGGTATGCCCTTATGGATATAGGAAAGGAGACGAACCACATCAAATCTTGGTGGATATTTTCCTCATGCCATTCTTTCTTATATGCATGGTTTATGTCTCGTTGTAATAACCATTTCCCTAGCTTGCTAATCTGACTTTTATAAGCTACTTGGAAATCCTAGCTTGTTAACATTCCCACGTCTTTCATTGGAAATGCTCTTTTTTGACTTTGCTAATTCGACTTTTATAAGTTGCTTAGCTTTTTGACGTTCCCTCGAAGAGACACTATCAATGCCTTAACTTCAAACAGTGTGTGTAGGTATAAAACCGACGTTCTAGCAACTAACTGTGATCAAGACTATCTCCATCCTCCTCTCCTCTATCAATGAGTTTATCTCCAATGGAAAGCACTTCGTGGGCAGTAAAATAAAAAATTCCTACTACCTGTAATAGTGAAGTTGCATAGTTATTGGCTGCAACTAAAGTCAAGAGAAAGTCGTCGAAGTGAGCCAACTTCTTTTTGCTTATCTTAGAAATTTTACACAGTCTCCTGCGTATTTCCACATATCATAATCACATATATTACTTGATATGGGTTCAGAAATTAAAAAACATCTCCAAGCCTAAATCTCTTTTTTTTTCTATATTTGAAACTTGTATTCATGTTGAATAGCCCACCAACAATATATTATTGAGGATCTCAACAAATTACTTTAGCCAATTACATTAAGACCTGGTTTACATTATAGAAATTGTCTTCATAATGGACTCAGAGTAATCTATGAAGGAGTGATTTCTGACTTGCAACTAATAGTCAGTTTTTAGATATCATATGACATATCCAATATATCAGTCGATATAGCATATTATGATCATTGCTGAATGACATTAAATACTTTTTTATCTAATATCATTTACGGCTGATGTCATCAAGTCATGGCAAATTTATTGCTAGATATACGAGCAGATTTAACGGCTGATCAAAAAGATGTAGCACTGAGTAATTACTATTTAATCTTTTATATAAAAATGTAACGTTTGAATCTCAAACCATAAGCCAAGTTAACAATTTGGTTAATATATCAGAGCATGAGAGATGATTAGGGTTGATGGGGGTTATTAAAAATACTTTCTATAGTATTATATGATATATGTATCTGTTTTCTAGTTAAGATTACGTTTAAAACATGTATATCTACCATTCATTAATGGCATCTAAAATTTACTTCACATCCCGATATAGCATTCGGTATCACTATTCGTTATTGACCTTTTCAAGATAATATAACCCTGATAACTACCGACATCCAATATTTAGAACATTGCTCATAACTGATTTTTTTCATGTAGTTATGATACATGGGCTTATTAACTTAGAGGGTAGCTATGATGTACTTACTTGAAGTGAAAAGTAGTTGTAACAATCTAATTTCGATCATAACTTGCACTACTCCTGATATTAGATTAATCCCATAGTGTAATGTATTTGTCTTATTTTTTTATATTTATGGTGTTTTTCTTAAAATTTTCAAGATAGTCACTTAAAATAATATTATTTTAATTACCACTTAAAATAATATTATTTTAATTACCAGTGGACTCTACACATATTTTGACTACTCTATTTTCTTTTGACTTTATTTGGATTAGTTTAATTAGAGTTTATGACCTTAAACAACTCTAATAACTTATTATTACTAGTCATTTGTCATATATCTATCTTGTCTTTATTCACCCATACCTCTCATAGCCCATCTACTAAAATTATAGATCTCAAATCCTTCAATACTGCTAGACTGAACTGAAAAGAGAGACTTTTTTGTCTCATTTTTCTCTCAAAAACTCCTTCATTCTTTTTCTCTTCCATACACTCATATTAGATTTGGATTTTTTAAAAAAAAAATATAAATTTTCAAGCTCCCTCAACATCCAAACTTCAACATCATCTCTCATTTTCAACCTCTACTTTAATAATATATTACAAGGTAAGTCGAATCACATCCACTCTTATGATTTTTTTTTGTAACTAAAATATTTTATAGTTAATTTAGAATCTTGATTTGTTTAAACTTAGAAAAATGATAACTTTATACAAAATTCTCTATGATTATTCTAAATATAAAAATATGATTTTTACACTTACTCTATATTTATGTATCAAATTTATGATTTTATTTATGGCCTCTCATGCTTAAACTACAAGTTGCAAATTTAAACCATATGTTCTATTTTTAAACTATAAAAAAGTTATTTTCATGAATGTTCATCATATTTGGATATAAATTAAAAATTTTCCATATAATTTCTTCATGTTTAATGCAATAATTTTAAATCATTTTCCACTTGCCATTAGAAAATTTCTATATAATATGTATATTTATTCATAATCATATTTTAAAGAGAGGATTTCATAAATTTTTACAATTGCTAAAATATTTCTTTCATACAAGCTATTACGTTAGGTTATAATCATTTTTATGCTAATCCATATTTATTTGAAATATATAAACATTAGTAAGGTTTAATAAATTTGTTACTTTCCATACTATAAAATTATACTAAAATTTGAAAAATTCATATATTGTTAAAGTAATGGTTATAATAGTGTTGAGCCTATTTAATTCCCATCCTCACACCTTAGTACCTACTTAATTAATATGTATTTATATGTATAATTGTATATGTGTAGTTTTCATACATGATTATAATTTTCATAACACTCATTCTATTATTCTAGACTCCATCATACTTACCCTTGAAATATGCATACTAGTTGTTTGCATAAAATACATAAAAATATGCCAGATTTTCCTAATTAGTATATAGACATGTCTTGATAATGCCATGAATCATGACTTGCATGTTAACTTGATTTTAATAAGAACCATATCTTACTTCTTACTCGTATATTTATTAGATTATAGATATGTATATGTATTAATTTTGACATGATTGGTCCATCATATTCCGAATTGATTTGCATGCAATATAACTTGAAATATTGGATTATGAGAGATTAAAGAGTGGAAAAATATTGTATCGTAAAAAGTTTAGGATAGATTGTATAACCGAAATAGGGGCCCATCCGTTGGGCACCCGGATGATACTGAACCATCATCTCTTACTTAGTCCATATTGATGAGACGACCGATTACTCAGTATACATATCTATTTGAGTGCTTAGCAGCACGGCTAGTTCAGTGTCAGTATCTTGACTGAGTCCCGAGCATGTACGGATACTTTCACAATACAAGTCTATTCTTCACCAACTAGTTCAAAATATAAACTAAAATAAGATATTAACTTAGACTTGATATGCATGAATATCCCTACTTGATATTGTTACTTGATTATTTATAGTTTTTCATACATGTGCATACACTTTTTACATCAATTCGTATTTCACTTGTTAGTTTACATTGTACTATCCCTATCTTTTATTATTTTAATTGTCGGGTTTGATGTTGAGCTTCCCTACACGCTCAAGTACTGAATACGTAAGCGATTATCTGCTATTGCATGACCCATATTTTCTTGAGCAGGCTCATCAGCAGTAGATTCCTAGACCTCCGCTTTTGTATTTTTGGATTTGGTATGTATCACTCTTTAAGGCTTAGTTTTCAATTTTTATATCAGTACTGTACTTATTGCTTTCTATTTTAGACACGTATGTTTTTTATGGCAATAGACTAACATCCAAGAACCTAATAGATAATTAGTATTTCTAGTTTTACATACTTATAAGTCTTGTGCACATTGACTTACACATAACCGTCGGTACCGCACTTCGTTCTGTGCTTGGTGAGAAGCAAGCCATTACAGTAGCAAGTCATCCTTTCATGTGATACTGGTGAAGAAGGTTGATTGTTCCATGGTCGCAACACTTCTCATTAGGCAATCAATTTATCAACTATTGAAAGTCTCTTCCACAGCACCAAAACTCCGAAGTTATGGTGAGAGTTGAAAGAGAGAAATTATTTTGTATGTTAACACGCCCCCGCAGGTTGAAGGCCTATTTTGGCAGAAACCTGGGTTTACGCAGCTGTATAATTTTTTTTAAAACTTGCAATTAAATGCGCGCTCGGCAGAAATTAAATCTGGATTGCTCTGATACCATATTGAAAGTCCCTTCCACTGCACCAAAACTCCGAAATTATAGTGAGGATTGAGAGAGAGAAATTATTTTGTATTTTAACATCAACAATTTCATGAAGTCCTTATTCTTCTTTTGGTAGTAAATCTTCCTATATTAGAAATGTGGCTCCAATACATGATGGAATTAGTTGGAATACTAAAAAATCAAGGACCAGTTGGCTAGAGAATAACAATAGGCCGATGTCTTTGTTTTGGGACTTGTTCAGGAGTTGAACAAGCTGAAACAGACATAGTTCACCATCTTAATTAGGTTTATTTGGAATTCGTTTGATGGTTGTGATTAAGAATTGGTTTAGAATTTTTCGTTGGACAACTTATGGCCATTGCAAATGCATATATAATGGTGTTATCTCATCTAGAATTTCTTGGAGAAAAGAGATGATGGAAACAAAGTGATCTTCCATAAGCTATCTTTCATATTGGATATGGTGAAGTTTGCCATCGCATTAAGGAGCTTCTCATAGGGCAAATTAAAGGGAGGATCCAGGGACTTCTTGGATAGAGAAAGTTCGCGGGTGTTATGAGAGTTATCGCCATAAAGGCTTGTACCCAAATCTAGAGGGAACATAAAAAAGTACATGTAATACTTTGTCTAACATATTAGTGGAATCTCGCTAGCTCTCCTCGAGAACGTACACCAATTGGTGGAACCATGTGTATATATTGTCTTCTTAGTGCTTTGTGCTCGGTGCAATGCATCTCTGATGTGTTCAATCATAAAGGCAATTTTTTTTAAGCTTTATCGTTGCATGCTCGATGCCCAATAGATAGATCTAGACTTCATCAAACCCCCCTCCATCTATCCCCTTCTCTTAATTAAAGCCCTTTCAGTTAATGCTTTGACCTTGTTTGGCATCAAGAGCTGGGTTAGAGTTTTGCCCCAACTTAAGTAAACTCTTGCTAAACACCTAAAAAAAATAAAGCATTACAGGTAATCATGACGTAGGGTTTAAGGGTAATGTTGGTATTTTTAAAAGTATATAAAAATCTGTTTAGGGATTCCAACTGTTAATTACACCAACTCCTCCGTGGAGTTAGGTGTAGCCCAACATTAATGTCACTTGAAAACTCTTACCTAAAAACCAATAACCCCTACATGGTTTGCAAATACACCCTTAATATATGCTAAATGGGGATACTAATGAGTCCTAAACGACATGTTTTCCTATGCAACTTTGTCTTGTATGATTATGTTGGATCAGGTAGTGCCTACACCTTTACTCTTACCACCCACCTGGTCATTCCTTCTACCATTGTCGTGCTCTCACCTTAAAACTCCCTTTTTGTTATATATCTTTTCCTACCGAATGTGAGCCCTCCTATTTCGAAGATTATATGCAAGGTCACAGTTTTTTTTTTTTTTTTTTGGCTATAAATCTAAATACCATAAGCATATCTTGCAAATTTTTTTCTCGTTACTATAGTGCAAAGCTCTATGAAAATGACATTCTCTTAGGCTGTATTTAAATTGAAAGAAAATAAGAGAGAGAAAAGGGATGAGAAAAGAAAAGAAAAGGAGATGGAAATTGGTTTATCTTTTAATGTTTGGTTAGTAAAAAAAATATTTTCTTTCTACTATTTTTTTTATTTTCTCCTAAACTAAACAATAGAAAATATTTTCTTTCTTATTTTCTTTTCTGTTTCTTCATTTTCTTTAGAACCAAACAGAGCCTTACACAAGTAGTTTAGCAACTAAGTGATTAGTAATGAACTTGGAGTTTAAAAATAAACAATGTCACCGTATATTCAACATTGACATCTTCGTATCTCAATATTCACACTATAATGTCGAATAAGTTAGGATAAAAGATACCTCCCGATAGCATTGGTCAGTCATTGGGAAAGCTCCCTACTCAAAGTTAAAAACAAAAAAATATGTTTATATTCTCACAATTAATAGAGTGAAAACGGGAGGTTTTCTTTTGTCCCAACTCATACCTTTTGATGTGTGAATATGAAAAATATGAAGATTATATAAATGCATACAAAATTAGGAAAGCTATTATATGTGAATTAGGACATAAATGCCTAAATATAACACATGGTGATTCATGTAATTTATAAAATTTGAAACTTTGGAACCAATCACAATCAGACATGAAGACTTTAATCACGTCCCTCTATATAGCCTAGTATCGGTAACAAATGTTTAATAAATATAAAAAAGATATGGTTAAAAAGTGTTATTGCATAATGAATATTTAATGTTATGAAAGTCACTTGGATATAAGTTAACAATTAGCTTTTGAATTATCTCTTAAAAAAAAAATTTGCAGATAGTTAGATATTATAAATAAATAGTTGTTTACATTATAAAGGTAGTAGATGTCAACTTGGATGACAGCCTTTTGGATTCAATTAGAAGTTGCAATTTCATCTACCCATCAGGCCAAAGTTGAAGAATGGAAAAACCATTTTGTTTGTGTTAGCAAAAATATATGAATAATACCAATGCAACAACAGCGGAATCAAATAGTTAACCAAAAAGAAAAGTAGCAAAGACAGACAACATGCAGATTTAACGTGGTTTGGCTATGTGCTTACGTCCACGGGGACACAATCGAAAACTTCCACTATATCAAAAAAAATTACAGCACTCTAGTTCTCAATCACAAGAGAATTTACGATGAAATCACACAAGAATTTGAGATCAAACCCTAACCTCTTGTTACAGTGATTTTCCACTGTCTTTTTGCTTCGACCGCCGAAGAAAACTCCAAAGAAAATCTGCCCTTTTCTTTATTTGGGCCGCCAAAACACCTTCGGCCAAGAATTGCAGCCGCAACACCTCAAAGGGAAAATCCTTGGGCAAACAAAATTATTTTGCTTCAGCCACCAAATTATTTTTGTTACTTTTTTTGTTCGGCTGCAACTAGAGAAAGCAACAGCAGCAGCCGCCACAAACCTTTTTTTTTCTTTCGGCCAATCAAAACCCTAGCACACACCCTCATATATATATATATATATATATGTATATATATAATAATGGGTTTGGACCGGTTTTGGATCCGTTTGGCTTGACCGAATCCGTTGCGGCAATACGACTTCATTAGCAACAATCTCCCATGGTGGAAAGTAGTTTTCACATCAAGCTGCTATAAATATAATCTTTTCACAGCCACAATACTCAGTATTGTTCTGATAGAAGTAATCTTGACAACATGTGCAAATATTTTATTGAAGTAAATACCTTTTTTCTGACTGTATCCCTTCACCATAACTCTACCTTTATATCTTTGTGTCCCTCCTGCCTCATGTTTCACTCTGTATATCCACTTGTTATGCAATACTTTCATCTTTGCCGGTCGCTTCACTAATTCCCATGTGTGATTCTCCTCCAAAGAAAACATCTCATCATGCATGGCTTGCTCCCACTTAAGACGAAACTTATCATGCATAACCTCTTGGTAACTCTCTAGTTCACCTGCATCAGTATACAAAATATGATATAATAGAAAACAAAGTTTTTGAGTTGGCTTCCTTACCCTAGTGCTCCTCCTCAAAGTGGGAACACTCTCTGATGAACTGGAACCATCTACTTCAGTCAGTGGCTCTCTCTCCTGTTCGGTCTCATCTGAAACTTGTGCATTCTGAGGTATAGTCATTTCTTCTCCTTCAGATGTAGATATTTTTTATTTTATTTCATCCATGGGATCAATCCCATCCGTGACTCATCCAGCTCTAAGTGCTCTTTTCAACTGTTTTCTCACTCTTACTTTCCATTCGGTCTTTATACATACAGCCCTCATTGAATACTACATCTCTACTACGAATCACCTTGTTATGCTCATAATCCCACAAGCGATAACCATATTCATCGCCACTGTATCCAATGAATGCACACTTCTGAGATTTAGAATCAAGCTTCTTTCTCATCTCATGATCCACATGCACACATGCTATACAACCAAATACTTTTAAGAATGAATAATTCACAGTTTTATCAGACCACACCTCCTCTGAAATTTCTCCATTCAAAACACTAGTTGGACTCCTATTGATCAAATAAACTGCCGTATCTACAGCGGCTCCCCAAAGTTGCACTGGCAAACCTGCATGTAGTCTCATACTCCGAGGTTGCTCCAAAATGCTTATATTCATCCTCTTAGCCACATCATTTTGCCGCGGTGTTCTCGGTACAGTCTTTACTCTCCTGATCTTGTGGGTAGAGCAATAGTCATTGAACTCCCTATTGCAAAATTCCCCATCATTGTCTGACAACAGATATTTCACCTTCAAACATGTTTCATTCTCAATAAGAGTTTTCCATATCTTGATGATCTTGAAGATATCGGATTTCTGCTTAAGTCCAAACACTCATGTTTTCCTACTTGCATCATTTATGAAAGTGACAAAATAAGAATTACCTCCAAGAGATTTTGCCGAAAAAGGCCCCCATACATCTGTATGCACAAACTCCAATCTCTCGGTTTTCTTCTCCTTACCATCCTTCATAAAACTAACTCTTTTCTACTTTCCAAACACACAATTCTCACATAAATCAAAGTTAGCATATTTCATATATGTCTACATACCTTTAGATTGCAACACCCTCAAGCCGCTCTCGCTCAAGTGACTGAGCCTCTCATGTCATGAGATAGCCTTCACATTCTTCACGGTGGCCAAAAAAAAACGTGATCTACCGAGCTTGAGAGTAAATATAAAGTTCCTACTTTCTCACCCTTGACCACTATCATTGCTCATTTGCTAATCTTCCACTGTTTCTTCTCAAATGAGATTTGATAATTCTCGCCATCCAGCTTGCTAACAGATATTAAATTCTTCTTCAAATCTGGCATGTGCATGACCTCTTATAAAAACAGCTTTCGACCATTGTGTAACTTCAACTGAATTATTCCCTTACCGACAATCTTACATTCCTATCCATTACCAACAGTCACATGCCCAAATTCACCTTGAACATAATTATCAAACCATTCTCTGCGAGCAGTGCAATGGAACGAAGCCCCTGAAACCACAAACCACAGATTTGACCTTAATTCTGTATGAGCAGACAAGTATAAGTCATCATACTCCTTACTTAGATTCACCACATTCGCTCCTTCCTTATCTTTGTTTGGACAATTCTTCTTCATATGACCCTCTGTCTTACATTTCCAACACACTTTTTTTTTAACTTCCCCTTAGATTTTGATCCCACTCTTTACTTCGACTCCATGCTTAAACTTATATCCCTTTCCTTCTTTCTATCATTATCAACAGACAGAACAGTACTTATAGAAATTGTGCTCTCACCCATACTCTTTTTAATCAATTCATCATTAATGATTGTACTCACAACATTATCAAATTTAAGAGCAGTGTTGGAAGTATTACTAATGGCCATAACAACATTACTCCAACTATCCGGTAACGAACACATAAACATCAAAGTTTTAATGCCATCAGCAAAGACAAACTTTAAGGATTTAAATTGTGCCCATAATGTATTAAATTCGTTCAAATGATTAACAACTGAACTATAAGAAGGCATCATTAAGTTAAACAACTTTTTCATTAGAAACAGTCTATTTGAAACAGACGGCTTCTCATAAAATTTAGCCAACGCTGACATCAAATCTGAAGTGGTCTTCACCTTGAAGACGTTGAACACAACATGCTTTATCAGGCAAAATCGAATCTGTGCCAAATCCCTCCTGTCCAACAATTCTCACTCCTCATCGGTCATCTTTTCTGGTTTTTCTCCAAAGAGTGGTTGATGTAAATTTTTCTGATATAAATAATCTTTCATCTGCAACTTCCACTATTGGAAGTTTGTCCCATCAAATTTTTCAATCTTTTCCTTCCTATCTCCACTATAACTCCCACTCAAAATCAACACCGATCTGAATAAAATTTGATCCGAACCAGGACTCTGATACCATTGTTAGCAAAAATATAGGAATAATACAAATGCAACAACCAGCGGAATCAAATAGTTAACCGAAGAGAAAAATTGCAGAGACAGACAACAGTAGATTTAACGTGGTTCGGTAATATGCCTACGTCCACGGGGACATGATCGATCAAAAGAGATTACAGCACTCTAGTTCTCAACTACAAGAGAATTTACGATGAAATCACATAAGAATTTGAGATCAAACCCTAACCTCTTGTTAGGGTGATTTTCCACTATCTTTTTGCTTTGACCGCCGAAAAAAACTCCAAAGAAAATCTGCCATTTTCTTTATTTGGGCCGCCAAAACACCTTCGGCCAAGAATTGCAGCCGCAACACCTCAAAGGGAAAACCCTTGGGCAAACAAAATTATTTTGCTTCAGCCACCAAATTATTTTTCTTGCTTTTTTTTAGTTCGGTTGCAACTAGAGAAAGCAACGGCAGCAGCCGCCACTAGCCTTTTTTTTTCTTTCGGCCAATCAAAACACTAGCACACACCCTCATATATAATAACGGGTTTGGACCGATTTTGGATCCGTTTGGTCAGACCGAATCCGTTGTGGCAATAGGGCTCCATTAGCAATAGTTTGGATATCAGAACACAACACAAATTTTAAGAATTTCCATTAACATCTAAATTTGCAAAATTTGTAAAAAAAAAAAAAAAACAGAAACAGAAACTGCCCTCATCAAATAATAGCCTTTCCCATAGACCAGTTTGTCCCTTCCTTCTCTACTTTCAACAATTCTCTTACGAATAAATTGCTTCATAGAATGCAATCCCCAAAAAGCCCAACAAATTCAGCATTAAAAAAAAATCAGAAATTACAGAAAATTACCTGCGCTGAGCGAAGCGTAGAGACCTTCACAGGAGAGCAGCAGCACTCCATTTCCTAAGCTAAAAGAGACGGCCCAGCAGATAAACAAATTTCTGGAGAAATTGTACGCCATTCAACCTCATAAATACCATCTCCTACTGTCCAATGCCCCTTGATAGCTCCCCACTTAACCAAAACCAAACAACAAACCGAAACAAGAGTTCCAAGACTCCCCGATCGCTTACCATGAGCCACCAGTTAACCCCACTGCTCCGCAGGAACACTAGAACAAACTCCTCTTTCGAGAACCAACCCGTCCTCTCCACTTCCCGCGCCTACCAAGGGCGAAATCAGCGGCCAAGATCTCGCCTTTTCGCTTCACCTCCCCCCTAACTTCGCCTTCGACCTCTTCAAAACCCTAACGCTAGCTTTCATCCCCCAAAGCCCTAAGCGATTCCAAGAAATGGAGCAGATCCTCCACCAAATGATTCACGAGACCATATTCTCCCCCGAAAGAGGCCCTCTTCTGCCACGTCATCTCCTTCTACGGCCGGCCCCTCCCTCAGCACCTTCGATCTGATCCCGTCGTTCCGCTGCCGCCAAAAGATCCGGCCCTTCAACTCGCTTCTCAACGCGAACGCCGGAAGATCGCCGAGCTCTGCCGAGATGTCGGTACGCTCGATCCTCAGCATGATGCTTGAAGTCATAATATTTTGATCAGGTCATGTAATTGGCAAGATTGCGCATTGAACCTGTTCGAAGAAATACGGAGGAGAAGGTTCAAGCCGAGTGTTATCGAGGTCTGAAACCTGATTTCGGTTCTGTGTAACAAATTCGAAGCTCAGTCAGGGGTTGAGAATCAGAGGAAATGTTGAGGCTGTATGATTCATTACCGAAACCGAATGTTTATATTTATACTTCTATGATTAAGCCCTTCGCAACAAAGATAGGTTTAAGAATAAAGAAACTAAGGTGATAATTCACGTAAGTTACATGATGGTAGTTTCACCGTCGTCAATATATTTTTTAAATGGTTAATTGCATGTTGAAAACTAACTTGCAGAAAAATCTGTAAGTTGTTGAGCATATTAGCTAAAACAATCTGATAAAATGGTTAAAATCATAATAGTCATTTTGACTTCTTTATTGTCTAAAAAATAGCAACAAATATAACAAATTTTAGCGGTCCGTTGATAGCTGCATGGGTCATGCCAGTCAACACTCCTTCCAAACTCCAAGTTTGTGGTTTTGTTAGGATGTTAGCACTTTGATTTTCTATTTTGCAGTAGATTAGCTGCACTTTTCCTTCTTTCTATATCTCTCTTACAAGATAAAATTTTATCTTAAAGTATTTTGTCTTGTCATGAAACATTGGATTATTAGCAATGGTGATTGTTACTTGGTTGTTCACAAATATCTGTGTGCTTTCTTCTTGTTCTAGATGCAAATCTGTCATGAGTTTCCTAATTCAAAGGGCTTGATTCACGATAGCAGCAGCAGCTACATATTCTGTTTCTTCTATAGATTGAGCTATCACTTTCTGTTTCTTAAAACACCATGAAAAAATTCTAGAACTAAAACTAAAATAGTAACCTGTGGAGTTTCTCATATTATCAACGCATCTAGCCCAATCACTATCAGAATAACTATGGAGACTGAAATTTTTAACTTGACTGAACCTTATTCCATAATTAACTATACCCTTAACATATCTAAAAATTCTTTTTGCTGCTTGAAAATAAATTTCACTAGCACAATGCATATACTTATTCCATAATTAACTACACCCTTAACATATCTAAAAATTCTTTTTGCTGCTTGAAAATAAATTTCACTAGCACAATGCATATACTTTGATAGCAAACTTACTGCATGCATGATATCTAGCCTGGTTGTAGTCATATACATCAAGCAACCTATTAGACTCATGTATAAGTTTTCATCAAAACTTTTCCTTTTGAGTCATTGGAGTTGTAGTTGGCTTGTACTCTTCCTTGTTGAATTTCTTGAGCACTTCCTTTGCATATTTTTCTTGGCATACAAATATTTCATTTTGCTTTTGTTGTACCTACATACCAAAGAAGAATGTCATCCTTCCAAAGTCTGTCATTTCAAACACATCTTTATTTCTTCTTTAAACTTGTTGATCAACTCCTTGCTACTTCCTATAATGAGTAGATCATCAACATACAAAGATACCATAAGTATTTCATAATCAACCTTCTTGATAAATAAAGTAAATTCACTTAGACTTTTTTCAAAGCCTAACTTTACCAAATGTGCATTAATTCTTCTATACCAGGACCTCGGTGCCTATTTTAAACCATACAGGGTCTTTTTCAGTCGATATACCTTCTCCTCTTGTCCTTGAAATGCAAATCCTTTCAGGTTGCTCCACAAAAATTTCTTCCATCAAGTATCCATTCAAAAAGGCTGACTTGACATCCATTTGGTGTATAACCCAGCCCTTTTGTGCAGCAAGAGCCAGTAATATTCTTATGGTATCCAACCTGACAACTGGGGCAAAAGTTTCAGAGAAATTTACCCCAAACATCTGGGTACGTATATCCCTTGACAATAAGTCTTGCCTTGTACTTGTTCACAGAACCATCAGAGCTTAGTCCTGTAAACCAAGCTTTCTTGTGTTTTGGTCTATCCACCAACTCCCATGTCTGGTTCTTTTCAATCATCTTGAGCTCATTCATTGCAGCTATCTATTTATAATAAGTTGCAGCTTTTTCATATCCTGCAGGCTCCATTACAGCAACAATACACCTTGGATAATTGTCAGAGAGTGTTCTAGTTCCTCTAACAGATTCTTCATCCACATCATCATTCTCCTCCTGACACTCAAGCTTCTTATCATTCTCTCACCTCCAGCTGTCTAACTCAAAAAATTGGACATTCCTACTGACAATTACTTTGTCGCTTTGTTGTAAATAGATCATATAGGCCTTTGAAATTGAGCTATACCCTACAAAAATTCCTGGTTCGACTTTCTTGTCTAATTTGTCTCGCTTAATTTGAGAAATGTAAGAGAAACACAGGTAACCAAATGTCTTCAAATTAAGCAACTTTGGTTTGTAGCCATAGCATACTTCAAATGGAGTTTTTTTTTTTCTGCAAAGCTTTTGTTGATAGTCTGTTTAGTAGAAAAACTATTGTATTTACAGTCTCAGCCCAAAATTTCTTTGGCAGCCCTTTGTCATGAAACAAGCACCTAGTCTCTCCAAGATTGTCCTGGTTTTCCTCTTCACAACACCATTCTGCTGAAAAGTGTAAGGTGCAGTTAACTGGTGTTCAATACATGCATCTTTACAAAACTTGTTAAATTTTTTAAAGGTATATTCAGTTCCATTATCAGACCTGATCACCTGTATTTTGCATCTATTTTGAGTTTCAACCTAAACTTTAAACTTTCCGAAGATGTCAGCAACTTCAGATTTAATTTTCATAAAATAAATCCAACACATTCTTGTATGATCATCAATGAAAGCAATATAATACTTACCATCATTCAATGATGGTGTCTTTATAGGCCCTCCATATCAGTGTATATTAATTGCACCTTTTTGTAGCCCTCCAGGCCGTATTTTGTTGAAAAGGCAGTCTTGTCTGCTTCCCATACTGGCAGGTAACACATGCAAGAAGCTCCTCCTCTAATTCAGGTAGGCCTTTCACCAAATTGTTCTTCTTCATGAAAAGTAGAGCGGCATAATGGAAATACCCCAATCTCTTGTGCCAAAGTACTGTATTACTATCTTCTTTATGTACTGCAACTTGCTCCTCTTTCATCAAATCCAAGACAAAACTTTTGCCTTTCATTTGAACTCTGAATACGTGTCTACCTTTTGTATCTTTAATCATACAGTTTTTGTTTTCAAATAGCACCTTATAGCCTTTTTCCAATAGCTAAGTAACACTCAACAAGTTTTAATTAAATTCAGGAACATATAAAACATCATAAATTTACTTCAAATCTGTATGGTTTTCAATTGCCACTGTTCCTTTGCGTTTTACAGCAATGTGTGCTCTATTTCCAATTCTGACTTTAGAAATAGCAGTTTTGTCAAGCTCTCCGAAGAGCTCTCGAATGCGATTTGTTATTTCTAGAACCTCCAGACTTGTTGTTATTATGCTTCTTTTTCTTGTTTTTGCCACCATTATTGTTTTGTGATTTGACTTGAAAAGCACCCTCCACAGATCCTTCTTCCCTCATAAACCTTCTTTATTCTTGTGCCTGCAGTGCAGTCAACAATTCTACCAAGGTGATGCTTAACAGATCTTTTGAGTTTTCCAAAAATATAATTGTAACCTCAAACTTTTCGGGTATTATAACTAAGGTCTTTTGAATTATTCTGGAATTAGAAAAATCAGTACCAAAGAGTCTTACTTTGTTGACAATGCCAAGAAGTTTGTCTGAATATTTCTTGATTATTTTTTATTCTTTCATCTTTTGCATCTCAAATTCTCGGATTAAATTCAACATTTGCATTCTTTTGACTTCTCATTTCCTGCATAATCTTGCTTCAAAAAAATCCCAAATTTCCTTAGTTGTTTTCAATGTCATTAGTCTAGTAAAAATGGTAGATGAGACAGCTGCAAATAAGGATGCTCTTGCTTTTGATTTTCTTTACTTCTCCTTTTGTTTTTTGATTTGTGCAAGGGTTGGATTGTCTGGCAGAAATGGAACTTCATATACTTGTTTAACAGCTTCCCACAGATCATTAGCATCAACATAGGCTTCCATTTTAATAGCCCACACTTGATAATTTGTTCCATCAAATACTGGAGGTGCAATTGCAGTGAAAGAATCGTCTGAATTCATCCTGAATAGGTTGTAGGTTTCTGTGTTTGTGCAGATACAGGGGGTAAGTATTTAGGAATTGTGTTTGGGCTCACTCAATATCACAGGTCTCTTAAAATAGTGCTCTGATACCAATTTGCTGGTTAGGAAATAGAATTGCAAAGATAACAAGAGTAAGATGATTTTGAGATTGTTGAAGAACAATTTTTATTGATCAATAAAACATCTATTTATACATTATAATAAAAACTAAGTTGCAAAAAAATCTACATGTTGTTGAGCATATCAGCTAAAACAACGTGATGAAATGGTTAAAATCCTAACATTCACTTTGACTTCTTTATTGCCTAAAAAATAATAACAAATATACAGATTTTTAGCAGTCTGTTGGCAGCTTCGTGGGTCATGCTAGTCAACAGACCCCTTATATTATATGGTAGTGTAACTTATTACCCTTAAAATTAAAACTCTCAGTTTAGTTCACGAGCTCATAATGTTACTTGTCAATAGTTTGCTATTCTCATACATGTTTAACTTAAACTGTATTTTTTTTATGAAATTTCCAAATTATTCTCTCCCTCACTAAGAACTCATTCAAAATATATCCAAAGGAAAGTAATTTGGAAATTTAATAAAAAAAATATAGTTTAAATTAAATAAGGATGGGAATAGCAAACTGTTGGTTAACAACGTTAGGAGTACAGGGACTAAATTAAAAGTTTTAAACTTAAGTGTAATTTCTCACTGCAATTAACCTTTTTCAAAAACTTCCTTTTGGATTGTATGATCTCGACCTCTTGGGGTTTATTTATAACCAACTTTTTGGATTTTAATTTTGATTTAGACTTTCAACAAATAGATTCAGAATCAAAGGTTTTTAGTGAAACAAATAAACTTCAAAACTTATAAATTTGATTAGATCATGATTTCAGAAAAAATAAAAAAAGTTTAATGAAGTTGCTAACTTTTTGGCTACTAGTTCACATTACTTATCTCAGCTGACGGTTTATATACAGTTCATATATATATATATATATATATATATATATATATATATATATATATATATATATATATATATATATATATATATATATTAGCTTAAAAAGTTTATGTTAGACAGCAGTAGAGATGCCAATATTTTTTTTAGTTTTTTCAAGTATTATTGTTTACGCATGGTTACCTTCTTGTAAATCAAATATCATGAATTTTGGATTTCATTTATCCTTCCATTATATGGATACAAAATGTTATATTCTTCAAAAATTGTTGATTTTGTATAAATTTGATAGAAGGCTATATTAAAATTAAAACCCTAAAAATTAGGTATAAATAAACCCTAAGAGATTAAGATCATCATCAAAAAATAATTTGAATGAATAATAATGAAATCATTATCTTTTCGCTGCTAACTCAGGTAACTTAAGTATGATGGTGATTTCAAGTTCAAAAGTAATTATTGCTACTTGACATTTAACATCTCATGATAATGGAATCAAAAATCATGAATTTTGAACTTCATTGATCCTTCCATTATATGGATACGAAATGTTATAATTCTCAAAAACTGCTAATATTTTATCTATTTGATGGAAGGCTATATCAAAATGATAACCCAGAGATTAAGATCATCATCCAAAAAACTTTTAAATAAATTATAGTGGAATCGTTATTTTTTTGTTGTTAGCTCAGATAACTTAAGTGAACCAGTGGCTTCAAGTTGGAAAGCAATTACTGTTACTTAACATTGACATCTCATGATAATGGAATCAAATATCATGAACTTTAAACTTCATTTATCCTTCAATTATATGGGTTTAAAATGTTATATTTATGGAAAACTGTTAATTTCTATAAGATTAAAGCAAAACTAAAACTTAAGAAATCGGGTATAGATAAACCTTAAGAGGTTGAGATCATCCAAAAATAGTTTAAATAAATAATAGAATCGTTATCCTTTTGCCGCTAACTCAGGTAAGTCAAGTATGGCAGTGACTTCCACTTGGAAAGCAATTACTGCTACTGAACATTTGACATCTCATGATGAGAGCATCAGCAGTAGTTTAGACCGTCTTGTGTCAGAAAGACCATTTCGAATAATATTACTGCAAAAGAGGTAGAAAGCCTACTTTTTGGGCTCTTCAGACTTAAAAAGAGAACAAAATGTCAGAGTTACTTATAATACGCAGTGAGTGTAAGAATCTTGTACGACCAAAACAATCACATCGTTCCCTACAGCTGTGATAAAGAGAAGCAGGAGATACAAATTTGTCACTGAAGATTCTTACTGGATGCGAAAGGCTGAATTGCTTCCAAGCCAGGCATCTTTCATTGGCAAATACTTTACTTTTACAAAGTTTAAAAATAATGTGAAGAATGTTGTATTAAGACTACTTCCTGGGTATGCTATCAACTGTACAAGCATTAAACCAACAAAATTTAACTGGAGCATAGGACTCCAGGACAATGAATAATGAGGTTAGACTGGGATGACTCACATAAAACAATATGGAATCACCAAAGAATCTGATGATAGAACTAAAACCGCATGATTTTTGGGCTTCACAAGTTTCACCTCTTTTTTTTTCCGACCCTTCCTGTCCTTGCTCTTCACTTTTGTAGACAGTAGAATCTATTGCATATCAACAAACTGTAATAGGATGCTCTGCCATGGGACAAATGCTGAGAAATAAAACATAAACATTAATGCAGAGCTAATCACATGTTTAAATTGCAATTGGAACATGCGAACTCGCTTGCCGGTGGTCCAAACTTTCCGGTGATTCAGGGAAGCGCATCATAGGTGTGAACATGAAAGCCTTCTGACCTATTTTTCAGAATTTGTTAAGAATATTATGCATGAATCAGTAAAATAAGCAAAACAAGTACAAGCAGTTTTAGATGACAGTCTCATTGGGACTATATTGTGTAATATGTCACATTCAAATAAAGAATTAGCTATCAACAACTACATTAGAGAAGAACTCCAGTTATGATCTTTAGAAATTTATACTCTCATGTATAGATAGACTTAAATGATCAAATAAAAAAGAAGAATGAATAAATAGCCTCCTTTTATAATGTTCCACTGGCAAAAAATGTGAGCTAACCAAACCGTATACTGGTTGGTATTGGCATTTGACTGATCCAGAGTCAAGTGACATCTCTGGGTATTTGGCTGCAAAGTTAAAACTGTACAGTCAGAAAACAAATACCCATTAAACTAGGCTGATTCCTAGTTGATTGGTTTAACTTATAATATGTAAAAATGGTTCTAACATGTGAAACCTATATGGAAGTGCATATTCATTTATTTTATAATCTACCAAGTTCGATTCTTATAAGCAATCGACTAATGAATCTCATAGGCCAAACTAAAAAGTTCATTGCTAACGGATATGACATGAGAATGTATCATGTTCATTTACAAGTTTTATTTGTTTGTCCACATCCATGACCATGCCCATATGTCCATGAAACAGCATAGGTTTCCTCCACTAGCCTGTACAGTTTAGGTTCTTGAACTATGTTGACAACTTTTTGTAGGGACAAGACAACAAGTTTCAAGGACAATCTTTTCTGACACCTCAGTTGAAGTGAACACAACAGGTGATTTCAATTAGTTTATACTTCAAAGAATAAGGATATTACTTTCCAAATAATAATGCCTTGATCTATTACAGTCGATATACTAGTTTTTTAATGCTTTATATACTTTTATATAATAAAAGTACACCCCACTATAAAATTGAATCACTCTTTTCTACTACAACACAATATCAGAGAGTTTGCTACCCATGGCATCTCTTCTTGAAATCACAAATCCTAATGCCTCCCAATATTTTCTCTTCCTCTTTCAAGTTAGCATCTTTCCTTCTCTTATTTCCGATCTCATGTTCTTTAATTTTTTAAATCCCTAGCTGTTCACCCTTGCAACAAAAGAACATAAATTATTGCAGCTCTACTGTATTTGAGATGTATGATAAAATTTACATTTTTGCTTATATTACTACTTGTAATCATGATGAGATTAAAAGATCTCAAAGACTATCCTCCAGCTGGTCAGCAAAAATGTCTTATTACGAGAAAATTTTGTTAGCTTCTTTCTTGGCACTAGGGGTGATTGAGGTACTTAAATTGAAGTTTTTAGATGAATTCGCAAAAAGCCAACTACTTGTTGATATGATGGCCACAGAATAATAGGGAACAAATATGTGAGTGCGAGTTTTATTTGTATTGTTTCCACAAAAGATTTTAGATGAATTGGGAATTAGACAACTACTTTCTCCTTCCATGTTTGGCATACAAGATTTGGAGGAATGAAGTGAAAAGTAACGTTTCCAGATTTCTTGAGACTCACTCACCATATAGGACATTCCCAAAGAAAATTTCCTCCTCTAGAAAAAGGAAGTCACGGAATCTTGCGAAGAAAACCTCACCACCTTATTTTAATTGTTTCTTGGGCTTTTCTCCGATACTTCTCTAAATTAAAAAAGGTAAAAACATAATAAACAATACATGTCATGTCTTCATAGAAAAGAACATCCTCCATTAAATTTATATACCGAGAACAAAGAATCCAATATGAAATTTACACTCTTCAACCTTCCAAGAATTCAATATAGGAAAGAATCTCAAGTTCTTTCTTTCTTCCTAAATTTCACATACCAAGCACACCCTTGTTCCCTAAAGCAACAAATGTGAATGAGAATCTATGCAGTAACAAATAAAGAATCTTGTAGAATATTATAGTCACTTAAAAAAAATGATCAACAAGCTTAACCAATATCACTCACGAACTAATAATATTGAAGTGATTAAGAAGCAATCTGATAATTTATTGACCTATTTCTCAAGATTGTAGATATCAGCCAATACATAATCATATTAGATTTCAAAGAATCTGATATGATATAGACATATAACATCTGTATGGTATTGCTAATATTTTATCGATGCAACCAATATTGCCGATCTCCAATACCATAAACCGTTGATTGATAGAGATTTTAAACCTGACTACCTTACTTAATTTATTGACCTATAAATTTCTCAAAGTTTAAATATCAGCCAATACAGATTCGTCACACAATTATCGTATTAAATTTTGAAGTATCTTATACGATGTAAACTATATAACATCAGTATTGATATTACCAATATTTTATTGATGCAGCCAAATATTGCCAATTTCCAATACTATAAAGCATTGGCTGATAATGGTTCCAAGATTTTAAACCTTGAAATTTCTCTTTGTATTGAGCATTCATCTTAAGCTAATACAAAGTCAGACTCTTGTAGGTAGGGGCGGACCCAGTAATTTGAAAGAGGGGGAGCAAATTCACATGTGACTTTCTAGAAATAAAATGACAAAAATTCCAATTTTGGTAGCTGTCCAATTGTTTCGTAGATGAATTCTAAAAAATTAAATTATAAATTTGAGCTAAATATCAAATCTTTCAACTTGATTTCCAAATCTAAACAGATAAAATCTTCAATTAAAAATTTCAAAACCAAAAAACATTACATTCAGCTTTGATTGGATTTATTTTTAAAGGACAGAATTGTTAATTCAAAAAGTAAAAGTGTGTTTTTTTTTGGATTTTGGGGGGGGGGGGGGGGGGGGGGCTCGCCCCCCCCTGAAGACCACATGGGTCCGCCCCTGTTTGTAGGTCAATCGGGGTATTACCAAATTTCAGAATGTGTTCCTCTAACTGTTCTACGCTACCAAATACATGGCATTTTGAGAGTTTCGCCTTAGATATGTGGTTTGTGCAATCTTACTTCCTTTGAAAACGCATCCTGTTTTTCTATACAACATATGAGGTGTGCAATATTGCTCTCTTTGAAAATGCATCATGTTTTTCCACTTGCATTGCAGCATAAACTAAATATTCAACTACCTGTGCTACTTGGATCGATGATTGTAGAAAAGCAACAACTAAAAGTTTATCAACCCACAAACAAAAGCAATAAATCACCTACATCTTCAGCGAAAATTTTGATATTTCCATGGCTCAAAAAAAGTACTCACTCTAGTGCTATTTATTCTTATTTTACTCTTTTATCTTCTGCATACTGTAGCTTTATTTTTGGCTGTCTTGCAAATATTCCCATGTCTCTTGATGCTGGGCTCATCCAATGTGCAGTGTTATGGAAGATGTGATGGCTATTGTCGGAGATGATAAGAAAAAAGCCAGCATATATGTCTCTCTAGGGTTACATCAGAAAATAGAGAAATTACATAAAATACCCTAAAGATTTTAAATATTGTAACACTCCCCCATAATTTGGAGCATATATCATATACTTGTAGCTCGTTACAACACTATTTCACTCTGAAGAGAAATCTACTCTCAGCAGAGATCTAATGAAAGAGACCATTGGTAGTAGATTCCATCATCCCATGACTCCAAAAAAAAAAAGAACAATATCAATTGCTTCTTTTTTACAAGCAACAATTTGCAATATGTCTCCACTTTTAAAGAGCACAATGGTCATCTCCATTTAAAGGAGCACAATGTTAACTAATTTTGATTTCTATGGAGAAGCAGAATTGGAAAAAAAAAAAAAAGTGTGAATTTCATAGCACAAGTTTTGCAAACGATGAGAAAGTTTGCAAAGAGGTGGCTGGAAGTTTGTTCTTAAAGTTTAATGACTACAACTTCGCATAGAGTAGTTCTCAATAAAGGCAGCTCCACTTTTGGTCGGTGTCTTTCCGGAATAGGTTCACATATGAGACTATTAACCCTTTTGTCACGATCCAGTTGAGATATCATTATGAGAGAGATCAAAGTCGAAAGCATGCGCCTACTCAAACCAAAAAACTAACTAATACATAAATTTGAGCAATAGCAACATGAACCCGCAACTAATATGGCAGATAGATCGTGACATCGATACGTGATGGTTGAAGAAAAGCAAGCAGACAAGATCTATATATAAGTTCACTTCTGAAGTTTAGGTGGACTAGAACCTCGTAGAGTCATTCTCGAGGAAGAAAATACTCAAACTAGCAAAGCAACTATACTCTGGTCCAGCGCTGGAATCTGGGTTATGGTCCTAGGATGTACGAGATACTCCTGAAACACGTAGCTCTTGCCTATCATTCAGTTCCAAAAGAATAACAACAATGATAATAAGACATATTGCAAATGATATGATACAAGTAGTGATAGTGGATGGCAGACGCTGATATATGACACAGGTGATACTTTATGTTTATTGCACTGCATAAACATTGCATCATCAGTTTCCTAATACTTGCTTGCCTGATTGAGTGTCATGAGCATAATTGCATGTATAATATGTTTTGTATCCATTTGCGTGCAAGTGCATATTTCCTTATTTTCCACTTGCTTGTTCGCCCTAGGTTTGGTATCTAGACTCCAGGACTGACGGGGTGGGTCCACTACTGGAGGACCCATACTTTATAGAGTTTGCTGAGCGCTGGCAACAAAGTGCAGGATATGACACCTTTAGCTTAATTAGGAGTCCTTGTATCTTTTGTGTCGCCCTATAAGCTGATGCATCCACCTTTTGAATATTCTATTTTTTCACCCTAGAGTATGTCTCATGTACATATTCTTTTATCAAAGTAGTCGGCTTTGTATTGATGTATCTATAGTTCTATACTTATTATATCCTATCTTGCTTGTACTGGATAATGTCTACGTTAATGCATACTCTTAACTTTGATTGTGGTACTAAGTATATAGTAATATATAATGTTATTGCTAAAATATCATCATTGTTGCTCGATATATATGTTAATCGGTAAGTGTACATTGTCACAGTACCCATCGTATAACTCCGTCCTAGTTTAGGAGACATGATGCCAAAATCTCCACTGTGTATTTTGGGGCACTATCTCCAAATAGGGCTCTTTTAAACCTGTCAAAATATTAAGTTTCCCTAGTCCATTGGGGTTCAAATAAGTCGACTTGCACTCCTAAGTCCTAGTTCATGTGTTTATGTCCTAGTGTGCCCGTGGTCAATATGTCACAGTGTAATGTGGACCATCATATTATTTTCTTTTCTTTTGAACAATAAAAAAAATCTGAGGGTTTTTTTTGTTTCTAACATAGTAATGGGCCTCCTTGGAGCATCCTTCTAATTAGGGATGGTAATAGACGCGCCAACGGGCCAAATTTTGACCCATCCTATACAAAATTTTGAATCAGAAATAAAAAATTTATTTTTTTAATTAAAATTTTTGTATAAGGAGGGCCAAAATTCGGCACGTGGACACGTTCATTACCATCCCTACTTCTAATCCCTTGGATATGTGAGATTTCCCTCCACATAGCAACCAATTATCATAAAATACTCTTCGGGATGTCTCATTTCTCTGTATGGATGGTGAGAATCAAGACCACTTGCTTGGGAGTACAATATCTTGGCCATCACATCTACTCACATGGTTTAGTTTGTCATATAATAGCACAAAAGTATTAGAACAGATAGTATTTGTATTGTACCCCATATTTCATCCTTTCCTTTTCATTAGTGTATGTTTGCACATGTTTCCTGAGTCATACATGCACATCTGTGCATTTATATAATGGTTGCATCTGCATGGGAGTCACCACCTTGATCTATAAAGATTTAAAAACTCCAAGGTAAGCTCGAAATGGAGCTGACTTAGTTTTCAGGAACCCTCAACCTCACATGGTGACAAGAAATTTTCATTTAACCATACTGTTGGATAAAACAAGAATAGATTATCTCTGAATCTGGATGATCAAATTGCATATGCCAAAACATGTTAAAACACTTTAAAAAAATTATTTTAAGAGAGATTCGGAGTGGCATAGTGTTTGTAGTTTATGATTCACTAAAATGCTCATTTAGGAACTATGAAAAGAGAACTTACTGTTAGTAATTAAATATGTCATTTGTGCAGGTAATTATCAAGTATCATCATCTTCAGAGTCTATCTCATCAAGCACAACATATTTTGAAGTTACACTTGCAGGGGACATTGGTTCTCCATTTTCATTAGGCAGGCCTTTTTTAAACTTTTTGTACCTGAAATGACGAAGTTAAATATAACCAAATTATTCAAAATGATGGTGACAATTTAAAAGATGAAATAGCAATTAAAGAGCAATGATTGTGTAGATATTCATTACTTAACACAAAAATGTGTGAAAATAGTTAGATAGCCCAACCGCTTGCAAATGTGTAAAAATGAAATAAGAAAAGTCAACAGATAACAACTTGAATCAAATAAACATAATTATATCTCTACTTAATTAGAACCTAATAACAATAACAATTTAATGCCAAAGCCCCCAAGTAAATAATGTGAATAAAGCATTTAAATGAGTAAATCTTAAGTGATAAAAAACAAACATAATTTTTTGATGAGCAAGAACGGTCGCACTCTCATCAATTTTCACTGAACATGTCATCTTGAAAGAGATTTTGCTGGAGGTTGTGCAAATGCAACTAAGAGCCATGTAGGTTAAGGAAAGGGAAAGCAAAACGAGAATGGGAAAAGAAAAGTGGTGTGTGATGTAATTATTTGGTTGCTAACTTTGTTAAAAAAGTGAGTGGAAAAAAGGCCATGGAAAAGGACCTTGGTACTATTCATAACATTCCACCTTAATTTGCTTACTCTTTTGAATGTGTTCGTAAGAAAAAAAATAGTTGCAGAAAACAACAAAAATCCTATGCGGCAGCGTTCAGCCATTCCTTGTTTTCTCCTATTTTTGTGTGGAAACCAGTGGAAGAAAGGAGAGAGGAGGGTGATTTTTAATTATTAAATAAACAGAGAGATAGCAGTTTGGAGTTTTTCCACGCATCTTTCCCAGATCTCTTTTATTCCCAAACAAAGAGAAAATCCAAAGGAAATTCCTATCTCTTTTTTCCTTCATCAATTTCCTTAGAAAAAACAAAAAAGAAAAAAGATAGGAAGAATGTGGAGTATCACTGTTCATTGTCAGTTTTTCCTTCCACCAGCCAAGCAGCTCCTTTAGCTTTGATCTAGAAAAGTTTGTTCAGATTTGAAATTTTTTTATTTTGTTAGCATTTCAGAGTTAGTCTAAGTGTTAGGATAAGAATTTGTTAGGAATTAATTTAATTAGCAATTTTAGACTTGTTTATTAGCTATTTATTGTCAGTCAGTCAGCTATTTAGATTTGTCTGCTTGAATTTTTTTTAAGATTAGAGGATCTTCGGTCAGTTTTACATGGTTATGTCCATGTAAAGCATATTTAAATGCTGAACGTCATGAAATATAATAGTCAATGAAAATGAATTGAGCTTGTTTGGTAAGGCTGAGTCAATTGTGTTTCTTCCCTTTTATTCTGCGCTTTGGATTGCACTAAAATAGTATTAGAGCCCTCTTTTGGGCCTCATTGGCCTACTCCTTTTGGTGCCAACATGCTTGCTATGCCCAACTCGAAAAAAGTTGGGCCATTCTAGAGCATAGGTCTCATTAGACTTGTTAAGAGAGCCTTTTACTTTCTCCATAGCTCCAATCATCAATGTTGTATCAACATTAATCCTTGTTGCTAATGTTCCACCACCTTCAACTACAACAGTCAATGTACAAATTGAGTGAATCCAAGTTAGCCATTGTTGATCAAAGTAGATCTGAATTTAATGTTGATTGAAGCTGATCTGAATTCATCAGCGGTTGAAGTTGATCTAGATTCACGGCTAGCCAATTTATACCCACACCAACCATAACATGCAACGAATGAAAACTGGATTTGAGCTGCATCAACCTATTTCGCACATGCTTCAAGTGTCGGATTCCGTGGAGTTTGTTATTTTCAACCCACTTCCGCCTACTTGTCACTTGTTCTTGTTCAAGTAGAAGGTAATTATAGAGTTTTTAAGATAGATTGGTACAGAAAGCAAATTGAAAGTTCTATGATGATCCCAATGCAATATGGAACAAGCTAGCTAGTTACTTTAAGAGGGTAACCAAAGATATATTTTGTGAGTTGAGGATTAGTGCTCCTCCACTATGTAAGGACACATCATAGTGAAATAAAAAGATAAAAAATGCTAATAAGATCAAGCGAGACTTTTATAGGATTTGAAAAAGAGCAATGATGGAGTCAGTTTTGAGAGCTATAAGCTAGCCTAGATAGAGGCTAAGAAAGCTGTCCAAGATACAAGAGTTAAAATGTTAAATTATAATAAAAATTGTATGAGAAGTTGGACACCTAAAAGGCCGAAAGAATAAATACAAAATTACTCGAATAAGAGAAATTATAGAAACTTATATATTGTAAAATATGGTAAAGATAATGATCAAAAGATTCGATATTGAGATGACGAGATTAAAGAAAAAGATAAAGAGATTATTTTTGACAATTATATAATGATAGTTTTACTGAAATTTTGAGTGATCATATTATTTAGTGTGAGCATATGAATCATAATTATATGTAAAATTAAAGAATCTGAAATAAATAAAGTTTTGAAGAGGATGAATCAATAGAAGTTGTTGGTCCATAATGGATTCTAATTGAAGTATGGACATACCTGGGAGAGATGGATGTGAGATAGCTAACAGACCTCTTTAATACGATTTAGCAATTTAAAAAGATGCTAAATGAATGGAGAAAAAGTTACCTAGTACCTCTACATAAGAATAAAAGTGATTTTCAAAGTTGTTATAATTACCGTGAAATAAAACTCATGTGCCACACAATGAAGGTTTGAGAAAGGATAATTGAACATATGTTAAGGCAGACTACTAATATATCAGAGAACCAGTTTGGTTTCATTCCGAGACGATCAATGAGTCGATGACAGAAGTTATGTATTTGCTTTGTTAACTTGCTCAAGAGGGAAATATAAATTTGCATATGATTTTTACTAATTTAGAAAAAAAAAAATATATGATGAGGTACTAAAGTGTTATGGTGGATATTGATGAAGAAAAAAGTCCTCATCGAATATATTGATATAATTAAGGATACATATGATATAGTGGTAAACGTCAGAACTTGTAGCGACTTAATAAATATTTTTTTTATCGTAATTAGATTACATCAAAGATCAATATTGATTCCATTTTTACTTGTCACGGTAATGAATGGACTTACTAGAGCTATTCGGAATGAAATACCTTAGTATATATTATTTACTGATGATATTGTTTTAGTCAAGGAAACGAAAATAGGGGTAAATGTCAAGTTGGACTTAGGAGGCAAACGTTAGAATTTTGATGTTTTAGATGAGTAGGGCAAAGTATATGAAGTTCAAATTTAATAAACAAAGGATCCAATACTATAGTGTTGTGACAATATATGAGCAAAAGATACAAATGAGTAATCATTTAGGTACTTGGGTTTTATTATTCAAAATGATAGAAAGGATAATACTTATGTCAACCACAGGATCCAAAATGATTTGGTTGAAATAGAGAAACGCAACAGGAGTTTCATGTCCCATAACATTTCGTTAAGGCTGAAAGAAAAATTTTAAAGGAATGTTATTAGGCCAGTTTTATTATATAGTACGGAATGATAGGCTACAAAGAGACGTCATTCGCTATAGATAAGTGTAGCAGAGATGTACATATTTCATTGGACGTACAGTAATACCAAGAAGTAATACCAAGAGAGATAAAGTGAGATGTGATGATATTCTTGTTATGGTAGACGTAGTCCCCATATAATTGAAAATGCAAGAAAATCACATACGGTAATTTGATCATATACAACGTAAACCTACAGATGCACTAGCTCAATGAGCGAATGTTATTAACATAAAACAAGTTAAAAGATCGAAGGGACAACCAAAAAAAATATTGATGAAAATGATACGAAAAAAAATGAATGTTGAAAGCTTAAATGAAGACATATTGCTCGTTGTTAATGAGTGGAGAAGGATCATCCATGTGATCGATCCAAATTGATTCTTTATTTCTTTACAATTGCTGGTACTGGATTGCGATGCTATCACTATGATCATTTTGTCATTATCCAATATACTTCCTCTGGTATTATCCTTATTATATATGTAGATGATATTTTACTAACTGGAAGTGATACAACAATTTTTGCTGAGGCGAAGAACTATCTCAAAAAACACTTTGTAAATAAAGACATGAGAAGACTAAAATATTTTTTTAAAATTGAGGTAGTTTATCATAAGCATAGACTACTTTCTCCGAGAAAGTATGTGTTACATCTCTTGGAAGAGGCCAGTATACTTGGATGCTAACTTATTAGTACTCCAGTGGAGTTATATTTAAATGCGTGGAGTGAAAACAGTGCATTGTATGAGAACGTCAAGTAATATAGGAGAATGACTGGAAACTTATATATCTCACGGTCAATTCATATGGATGTAGGAGAGCTACTATTAGAAAACATTAAACTAACATGTAATAATGATATCAACTGATATAAATTAAACCCAATGTCTTCCTTTATGATTGATATTATAGCAAGAGTGTCTTTATTTAGAATGTCATGTATTGAAAAAACTAAGTGATGAAATCCACTGTTTCAATTGTCTCCTGTACAGACCAGGAAATGATTACAAGATTGTTCAGTACTGAGTCGGACCTACCATTAGGCAAAGAGGAATAATTAGGTGTGATCCAGCAAATCACCATGTACTATGGTGTGTGAAATATTCAGTTGTACAACTTAACAAGTTTACATCCGAAACAAAATATATTTCCATCATTCAGTTTCTCTCCCAACCTAGCATTATTTAAATATAGTCCATGTAGGCCTAAATTCTGATTTTCATAACTTGTATATGGATCATAACGTTAACAACATCGTTTAAAGAGTTTGTTTAATATATATTTCATTAAATAAATAATAATTAATTATATCAAAGATTTACCGATTTGAAACATCATAAAAATATAGGCCAGGCAAGTGTATGAATACTGCGAGGTTTTCCGTGCGACATACGTTCTTTAATTAGAGAACTAGCATACTAGACAATTTTTCTAGACACCGACACAAAATAATATCACAAACAACATTTTTCCAGGATTATAGTTTTTTTCATGATTTATTAAATATTAAAAATCTAACTATATTATATAATTTAAGAAGCATTTATTTAATTTCTAACAGCGTAAAGAAATAATAGAAATGTCAATTATTTCACTTGTAATAACAAAATTTATTGTCTACAAATTAGACCATATAATTAAAATAATATTAGTGTAAAAAAAACTAGCAAATTTAGTGAGTCCAAAAAGAACTCACATTGATCTGTGAAGCTCTTATCTACCAATTAACAATCACATGAAGCAGTCTACACATGGAATTACAATATAATTGTTAATATTTGTTTAACATGAATTTAGGTGATTTTTAGGGATTTTTCTAATATTTATAAAGCACTCAAAAATTGATTTTAGAGTTAATTAGTCTTAACAGGTCTGAAATTAAGAAATGGATTTGGTTCCATCTTATTGAGCCTATAAGATTGTGAATATTATTTTTAAGTCATTAGGGTTAAAAGATAGTGGGTATGCTAGTCCTAGGATCCAATAAAATAATTTAACCCAATATGAAAAAAAAAATTATGTCTTATATATTGACAAAATGTGAGATTCCAAAAATATGGAAAGAGGAGGGAGAAGGTGTTCCTATCAGGCAAAGTGGCAGCTCTGATGACGACGGTGACCCTCGCAGCAACTCTGGTGAGTTGCTCCAGCGAGATGAGAGAGAGAGAGAGAGAGACTATATTTGCAATGGGGTTAAGAAATATGGGTTTATATAAGTTTTCTAATTGGGGGTCTAGAATATGAAGGGTTTATATTTAATTTAGAGAGTTTAATTTTAGAATTAAAAAGAAAAATTAAATTGAGAGATAAACAGTTGTATGTGAAGAGTTTGGAGTTTATGAAGTGAAAGGGTTTGGAGGTTATAAAAAGTAAAAGGTCATATATATTATTGTGTTTGTTTGTTTATTTATTTATGGTTAAAAGTTAAGGGTTATTACATCTAGCCTCCTCAATCCAATACTATATTTCAAAAACACCTTCCTTCCAATTTAAATATGCCCATGAGCATTGACAAGCATAGGTGTACACTACTGCTGCACCCTAATACATGAATGTGCACCAATGTGCTTACATCTTACCACCAGCAATCAAAGAGCTACAAGGCATCATTGTTTTATCTGACTGGGTAGCGTGAAAAATTCAAAAGGTCATGGTTGATGATATGTTACAGAAAGCACCAACAAAATAGTAGGTGATGACAGGATTTTGCCAAATCATTCGTCCAACAACATATTTCATCACCATAGCACCAGGACAAGCCAAAATAACTTCAACTTCTATAACAGACAAGCATAGGAAGAAAAAGAAAAAACAAAAAGAAGTCAACACACAGAAAGCACAGAGGAACATGATATGGACAACACGCCAGATTTACCATTGGTTCACCTCGAGGTCTTTGTCAATATAAGCATAAATTAATAAGAGTGCATTTTAACAAAGACATCATCAGGCGTTTAAACTAGAACAAATATGATTTTCTTTAGAGTTACAAGAGAAATTTGTTTACTTACTTGTACCAATTGAATAAACTAACGCCAATCATAATTGTGAGAAGCCCAATTCCCTTTAACAAGGTAAATTGATCGTGGAAATAAAATACTGCAACCTTGAAAAAGAAATATACAGAATGGCTCAGAAAAATCGAAAACAGAGCTCCATAACACCAACAATACATTAATCATCACCTTTTAAACATAAGTTTTAACTGTATGTAAATAAAAGTATAAAACATTTAGGCAGAAAATTATAAATATGCAGGCTAGAACAAATGCTAAATAAATTCAAGCGTTTTATGTTATAATTGCTCTTATAGCAAGCAAAAGATTTTTGTTGTTAGCTAACTATTCAGAAGAACTAGGTAGCCACAAAATACAGTCATAACAGAGTACGTACATTATTGGCCGGGTATTTAAGACAGTGAAGTTATGGAAAAAATAATAATAATAATTTTATTGATAAACTTTTGCTTACAAGGATAAGCTCATGGCTTCAAAAAATAATAATAATATTCCAAATAGAATCATGTTTGCAAAGGTATTATATGAAAACTTATACAAGATCTTTAAAGTAAATATTAAAATTTCAGTCTGAGATAAGCTCTGAATAATAGTTCTTGATGCCAAAAAATTATTAGAATTGTAAATGTTTCTGAAGCTGAGGTTCAGGGTTACATTATATCATAGAAGTTCTACTTTTTGTTGTGTAATGTTGGCGTCTTACCATAATAGAGTTGAGCTACTGGAGTTGTCATTCAGGAGCATGACTCCACAATTCCATACTTGTTCTGAATTAATCCATAATATATGTAATTCAGAAATTCATAACTCATTGAGTTGGTGAATATTGGAAACATATTCTATTAGGTTCTTTGTATTTTCTTGTGGCTTAAGAGTGAGAGCAATTACTTCATCCTTTTCCCTCTTCTAGGCTCACTCGAGGTCAGAAATTTCAAGGATCTCTCCTTGGATGGGTGATCTTTTAAACAACATGACTAATAAGGTTCCCTACTTGCAAACTAGCTTCCTGGGAATTACAGCAAGTTGTCATGCACTTAGGAATTTCACTTGATTTGCTCGTATGATACTCGATCACCTGTGCGCAACCAAGTCAGCTTACCCCTTGAAGAAACTAAGTGAAAACATTAGAACTTGACACTAGGAAAATTTAAAAGAGAAATCAAGAGAAAAACATAAGAGAGAGTGTATGGAAGAGCTTCGATACACAAGAGAACTTATATAACTCTTAGAAAATGCCTTTAAAGTCAGAGTTCTCCCCTATTTATAAATGTCCATCATTTATCTAGACTATTCTACTTCTAGAGTTCTCTTATCAGATATTTACATGAGAAATATCTAGATCTTTGCAAGCTCTCTAAGGTTCTAGAGTATTTTAAGCACACAATAAAGTACTCTAAACACCCAAGAGACTTTAAAAATATACAAGAGATTTCTAGTGTCATTCTTAAATCTAATTAGTGCTGATGACTTCTAGAGAACTCCAGGAAGCTCTAGGATATTGTGGAAAACTCTAGACCGTGATATAGAACTCTTTTTGCACATATTTCCTCGTCTAGGTTACTCAAGAGTGGTGATATCCAACGACCATTGATCTATGGAGATTATGTTGGACTTTTGGCCCAATTTCAGGTAGCCATCAATGGCCACCATTGGGCCATCGATGGAGCACCCGCATCTATGGCGAGAGAGAACCCTGCAGTTAAAAGTGCTCTCAGCCAATTCCACCATCCATAGCAAAACCTTGTCACCGATGATGCGACATGCTGGGCCAAGTTTTTCGACGGTTTGAGATTCATGAGCTACCAAAATTAATTCTATTTAACTAGGGTTTTGTGCCTAATAATACTAAATTTTATAAAGGTGTAAGATAGGACTTCTGTGGATAACTTGAAGATGAGAGAACTCTTCTGCATCCTTCAGAGAGTTTGTAGCCATCTTCACAATTGAAAGTGATCAGTGTACTAAAAAACGTACGTTTGCGGGTTGAAAACGCAGAGAAGTGGGGAAAATCGCCCTGTCCATACGGACAGGGCGATTATGCGGTATTATGCGGATTATGCGGCTGCATAATCCGCATAGGCGCATAATCGCCCGCGGGTTAACGGGTTTCGGAAACAGTTTGAAAACCCGACCCGCACCCGACCCGCATCCAACCCTTTAATATCCCCTTCTCTCCGTTCGTTTCTTCACTTCGTCGTGATCCGAAAATCCTCTCTCGCCCGAAAATCCTCTCTCGCCCAAAAAACCCTAGATCCCTAAATTTCCCTTCGATAATCAAATTTCTTCCCTCCGATCGCCCAATCTCCTCTCAGTCAATCAATTCCTCGTTTTCGCCCACCGATCAAATCATTTTCTTCACCGACCCGTTCGATCAATCGATCGGTCGATCGAGTGATCCATTGTAGGAATTGGATGATCGAATCCTCCGATCATCAATCCCTCGGCTCCATTCCCTCTGATTATTACTTTCTCGAGTCCTCCGAGCATCAATCTTGTGGTCCTCCCTCCTCCAGCGAACGAACCTCCCCTCCAGTAGTAATTTTTTTTTCTTTTCTTCTCTAACCGCTTCTATTCTTGTTTGATTTTATATGTTAATTTTTTTTTTCAATTTCTGATCAGTGAGTTTTTTTTTAAATTTTGTATACAAATTTTTTGTCTGTACAAATTCCAAATTCAGTGCGGGGTTGATTTTTGCACTGTCAATTTCCCTTGAACGGCTTTAATGTTGACAAATCTTGCACATTGTATAATTTGTACAAAGAACTAATTACTGGTTGCTGCAGAATAATGTTCTAATTTCGTTAATTAGAAATTAAATGGTTGCTGCGAAAATAGCTTCCTAACTTCCTAATAGATGATTGCTGCAGAGTTTTGTTACTATTTGTAAAGTTATTTGTTATTGGTTACTAGAAAATTAGGACTTATTTGTAGAGTTTTTTTGTTAGTTTTTTGACTGGTTGCTGCAGAGTATGTTCAGTTCTCTTTAACAAAATTATCTTGTTTAGCAAAGTAAATTTTTTTTGCTGCAAAAATTTTACTGGTTGCTACAGGACTTATTTGAACTCCTATTTTGTTTCAATTAAATTTAAATCTTTTAAAATAGTTAATAAAACTTATGTTTTCTAAAATTTATTTTACTTGCGGTTACTATAATTTGAAATAGTTCAAATTTTTTCAGTGAGTTTATTGTTTTTCTTAATGGCGATGTAGGAATTTCTTAAAAGTATATAAGTTGATGAATATGTCATCATCAATGGCCTCTAATTCAAGTAGTTGTGGACGGCCAAATCCATCGAGTGAGGAAGATAGCCAGATTCCATTGAAACCACCAGGATCAAATGACATTGGGTGGAATTATGGAAGGCTAATAAAGAAAGGATCTTATAATGATGTGAAATGCATCAAATGTAATAAGATTGTGAAACGGAGAATAAATAAATTGAAGCAACATATTGCAGGAGTTGGAGGAGAAGTGTCATCATGTGTGCTTGCCACAGATGAAGAGAGGCGTATATGCAGGGAGAACTTGGAGGGAATCAAGAAGAGGAAAGTTGACAAGCGGAAAACTGATTATGAGTTTCGGGAAGAGGTGCAGATATCAGTAGAAAGAGAGAGAGAAGAACCCGAGCTCACTGGAGATCAAAAACCCCGTGTTAGTGGTCCACTGAACAGACTGGTGGATAAAGGTAAATGGAAGTAAACAGTTATCAATGAAGGAGTGAGAAGGAAGTGGAAGGAGCTGGCACATGATTATGTGGCTATGTAGACATATGCCAAAGGAATTCCTTTTAACACTTTCGACTGTGAAGAGTTTGATCAGTTTTGCGAGGCTGTTGGCAAGCACGGTCCAGGGTATAAGGGGCTCAGCCAATATCAATTGAGAGTGCCTCTTTTAGATAAGGCATACAAAAAAACTGAAGACAGTTTGGAGAAGTCAAAAGAAGCGTGGGATGAATATGGCTACAGTATTTTGACTGATGGATGGACTGATAGAAAGCATAGAAGTATTATGAATTTATATGTCCATTGTAAGAGCGGCACATGCTTCATTAAATCCATTGAGAACTCGGCCAATGCACATACTGGCGAATACATATTGAATTGGGTGGAAAACTGCATCAAGGAAGTGGGTGAGAAGCGCGTGCTGCAAGTGGTTACTGATAACCACCCATCCAACATGGTAGCAAAAAATATGTTGAAAGAAAGAAGGCCTAATATATTTTGGACCAGTTGTGCAGCCCACACTATAGATCTCATGTTGGAAGGTATTGGTAAGATACCAAAATACAAAGCAGTGATTGAGAAGGCAAGATCAGTGACAGTTTTTCTCTATGCGCATCATAGTACTCTGGCTTTGATGCGCTCATTTACAAACAGAAGGGAGCTTGTTCGTCCAGGAATCACCAGTTTTGCCACCACCTTCCTAAGTTTGAGCTGCCTGGTGGACAAAAAATCACAGTTGGCTGCTATGGTGTCTTTTGATAAGTGGGATAACAACAGATGGTCCAAGACAGAGAAGGGCAAGTCAACTAAAGCCACAATTTATTCTGACTCCTTTTGGAAAGACATTAAAGAGCTTCTGAAGGTATACACTCTTTTGTTTAAATTGCTGAGAATTGTTGATACTGATCGTAGACCTTCAATGGGTTTCGTTTATGGAATGCTGGAAGATGCAAAGAACGAGATCAAAGCTGCTTGCAATCGAAAGGAGTCCGCATTTAGACCAATTATTAATATAATTGAGAAAGAATCCAGGGGCAGACTTGATAGTATATTGCATTTGACGGTATATTATCTTAATCCCTATTTTTATTATAGGGATAATACAGTCACAGAAAATACACTAGTAAGAAATGTCGTCATGCATTGCATATGCATATTTTACCCTGAACATGACATCCAAGATCAGGTTGGCTCGTATGAATTTCGTATCTACAAAGATAAAGGCAGACTTATGGGGAGTGGCATGGCAGAAAGGTACCGAATGAGTTTTAATGGCACAGATAATTTCGATCCAGGTAACCTTTATACATGAAATTTAAAAGAATTTAATATTAAATTCTATTCTTTCTAATTATTAACATATTGTTATATGTTGCTTTAATAGCTCATTGGTGGGATTTTTATGGAGGAGATGCACCAAATCTTCGAAAAATAGCAATTAAGATCTTAAGCTTGACAAGTAGCTCTTCAGGGTGCGTGAGAAATTTCAGTGTATTTGAAGGGGTAAATACTATTACAATGATTATATATTTTAAAATTTTTAATTACATTATTTTCAGAGTTAACACTATAACCTTCTCTTTTCTCTTGTGTAAAATCATATATAAATTTATAGATACATACAAAGAAGAGGAACAGGCTGGATGCTAAAAGATTGAATGATCTCGTCTTTGTTCAGTTTAACAAACAAATGGCACAGAAAAGGAATGCGAAGAAGAAGGATGGAGATAATAAAGATGTGCTTATTGCTTCAGATGATTCCAGAGCTTTGCACTGGAAAGATGAATTTGTTAGAGAAATAGAGAATGATGACGAAGATGAGATCTTCCCTGGTTCCGGCTTAACATGGGATCTTGTTGCTGCGGCGAGTGGAGCTAACGAAAATAGACTCAGGAGGAGTAAAAGGACGCTAAGAAGGAGAGCTGCAGCGGGAATGAGAGCACAAGAGGGTTCATCTAGTGCAGTTGTTGAAGATCTTCCTGAACATGATCAAGCTATAGTTGTTTTAGAAGAAGAGGGTGATGATGTGAATGACGATAATGATGATAGTTTTGAGGAGTTGGAAAACAATGTTCAATATGAAGATGATAATGAAGAATAGTAGAGAATTTGTCATTTTGTTGAGTGGGATGAACTGTGTTTGATAAAAACTTGTATTATTTTTGGAATATGTAAAACTAATTACTTATGTAGTTGACACAAACATGTATTAGCAATGTGTGGATTATTGTCATATGTTCATTTGTACATGCATTATTCATTTTTATGTGTTAAACAACTTTCTTAATTCTTATATATCATATATATTGATTCTCATTTAAATTTTCTTTTCGATTTGCAGGTGAACGACGTTTTTGATCCATACATACATGCGTCGTTCTTTTTTTATATTGGGAGTTAAGAGATAAGTCTTTCTATCTTTTTAATTTCTTATGTAGAGCCAGTTTATATTCATTTTATATGCTTATGGTTATTATTTATAATTTTTTAGAGTTTTATAGCATTAATATATCTATTTTTTAATAATTATTATATTAATATATATTAAAATATTAATATTCCGCATAATTCCGCGTAATCCGCATAATCGCCGTGTAATCCGATTATGCGTTATGCGGTCCTGGACCGCACGCATAATGAAAACGCATTCTTGAATATTGAAAGTGATTTTTGTGTAACTATGAGATATTTGAGAGACCCAAGATAGTATTTGCAAACATCGGCAATAGAGAAGTTTAATTTGGTCCATGAATGTAGAACTTGCTCTGAACCTTGTATAATTCATGACATTCTCTAGTTTGATTTTCTTGATTTATTCTCTCTTTAAGTTTTGATTTTGTCGATATATCTTACAAACTCAATAATCCTGTTATGAAATAATCAGAACCAGCCAATCTATTTGTTATGAACCAAGCGATACATATATTTATAGTGTCTCAACACCATACAAATAATCCAATAGGTGATAAGGGACTACATCTAAACTAAATATAAATATAAAATAGTTTTCTAATCTAACAATACCCCTCCAATTGGACTATAAATATCAATTATACACAACTTGTTACACAGATTAGAAAACATTGTATCTCTCTTCAATAGTACAGATTGACTTGAAGTTGATGAGCAGCAGTAGACGGTGATAGTAGTAATAATAGTAAATGAATCACTTGAATCATTATAGCACACTTGTATTCATGCAGCAGCAGCAATAGCAGCAGATAAGCTTCTTTTTTATAAACAGTAATAGGTAACAGATAAACTTTTTTATTAGAAGCAGAAATAAATAACAAATAAACTGCTTTCTTAGAAAGAGTAGTGCTTAGAAGTTATAATAGATAAAAGATAAACTTCTTTTTAGAAGCAATAATAGGCAAAGGAAAAAGTTAAGGGTTGCATCAAGCCTGAATTATATCCTTACAGTCAAGAAGGTACTAGCCAGAGACCCTGCAGTCACGAAGCAGAGACTGAAGCAGATACATAATTAAATTGGCGATGCGATTGTAGAGTCAAAATAAGAATTGGAGACGGCATCGAATTGGTGACATGATTGTGAAGTCAGACTCAAAATTGCAGTCGGCGTCGGAATCGGAGTCGGTCATCAATTAGGATAGCTAAGATTGACGACTCAGATTTATTTCGTAACGCACACTAATACCATATTATGAAATAATTAGAAATAGCCAATCTATTTATTATAAATCAAGGAATTCATATATTCATAGATGTCTCAACACCATATAAACAATCCAACAAACGATATAGGACTAAATTTAAACTAAACCCAAATACAATATAGTTTTCTAATCTAACAAATCCTATATGTCCATTTGAAATCTTCCGCTGTGCTGCAGAATTATGATAATTTGCAACAAGTGGTATCAGATCTCCCAGGTTTGATTCCTAATGTTTTGGGATGAGAGTAATTAGATATTCATAAAAGTGAACCTTTTATGAACATTATGCAAGGGGATTCAGCTTCAGGTTAATTGGCACCACAAATAACTCCAAGAGAGTCATCGAAGTTTTCAGCAACCTCAAGATCCACGATGACTTACACTAAGTATGAGGTGAAGAAGTTTGATGAAACCAATAATTTCGACATGTGCCAATATGAAATTATGAATATCTTGTTTTAAAAAAAATCTAAAATGACATCTGAGAAGGAAAAGCTCAAAAATATGTCAATGCTAAATGGCAGAAAATAAATCATTTGGCAATGCCGAACAACTAGGCTTTGCCTAGCAAAAGACCAAAAGTACAATGTGATAAGGGAAACAATAGCAAGTGACCTTTGCCAGAAGTTGGAAGATAAATTCACGATGGAGAGTATAGAGAATTGTCTCTACTTGAAGAATGTCATTCCATTCTAATACAAATCATGTACTTCTATAGCAGACAACCTTAATGAATTTCACAAGATACTTGCTGATTTGCAAAAATTTGGATGTTGGAATTGCAAAAGAATATTGTTGACAAGATACATAGTGAGTAGGTACATACACAATTCCAGTAAAAGATATTGGCAGATAGTGAAGAGAATTTTACGATATATTCTGGATGTTGGTTTGAAATTTTAGCAAAATAAGAAGTTTAGGTCAATTGGATATATAAATTCTGATTTTGCAGGTGATCTAGATAAGCGTCGTTCTACTATATGGTATATTACTCTTATCACAGATCCAGTAAGTTGGAGATCAAATTTACAATTGATCGTGACTCATGACTTTATCTACTAGAATATGCCGAGTATATGGTGGTGATGGAGGCCTTTAAGAAGGCAATTTGGCTTCTACAATTGCTTAATGACTTGGGTGTCGTTCAGGAAATATAGATATTCATTGTGATAGCCAGAATGTTATTCAGCTAGAAAAGAACCATATATTGACCATGGTGTATCTAGGATGAAGGTGATATTTGATTCAATTTATTAGGAATGCATTGGTGTTTGATTTCAATTTATTAGGAATAATTGGATGAAGGTGATATTCTTCTGAAGAAAATTGACACTACCTAATAACCCAACTAATATATTGACCCATGGTGTATCTAGGATCAAATTCTAATGTTATATGGACTTGACCAATATTTGCAAGTTTGAAAACTTCGAATCAAAGTCGTCGGCCGATATTTGCATTCATATTCGTGATGATATTATTTGTATCATGGATCATTTGATGGAATCTCATTTGTTGATACTCCAAATTGCTGGAAATTAAAAATCTCTCCAAGGTGGAGATTTGTTGGATTTTTGGCTCATTTGAGGCAGTCAATGATGGCCAACATTAGGGCTATCGATGGGGCAACCACCATTGATGATGGGAGGGAACCCCATAGTGATGAGTGCTCTCAGCTAATTCCACCAGCAGAACTCTGCCATCAATGGCACAATGTGTTGGGTCGAATTTTGTAGTGGTTTAGAACTCGTAAGCTATCAAAACAATCCTATTTTACTAGGATTTTGTGCCTAACAACCCTAGGCTATGTGATGATGTTAGATAGGGTTTTTGTGGGCATATTGAAAGAGGAGAAGACTCTTTTGCCTCCTTTTAACAGTTTATAGGCTTCTTCTCAATTGAGAGTGATTTCTTTTGTAACTTTGAGAGATATGAGAGACCTAAGATTATATTTGCAAATATCATCAATACCGAAGATTAATTTGGCTCATGAAGGTAAAACTTGCTCCGAACAATGTAAAATTTTGGATGTTCTCTGTTTTGACCTTCTCGATTTGTTCTCTCTCTTAAAATTTTGATTTTGTCGATTAATCTTTAAATCTCAATAATCCTATATCTCTATTTGAAAGTCTTTCATTGTGTTATATTGCATTATTCTCGCAATTTACAACAGATTGATCCCTATAGTTGATTCATTGTTCATGGTAACGGCCAAAAGGAGATGAGGGTGTAGTGAAATAGGTTATGTTACTTCTTAAAGTCCTTTAGGTGCACTAAACTTCAAGCTTGCATTGGGGTTTGAGCTTTATAAGTTCATAAAGGTTGAGGGCTCTTTTATGGGTCAAAATTTGGCTCTGCATAATGGTATTATTTATCCAATTCACAATAAAATGCATATTGGTAGTGACTTGAACATAGATGGCTTTGATAACATCTTAAAGTGCATAACGCATCAAAACTCAGAAGTTGTCGTGCGGGTTGCGAGATAATTTTACATTCCAACATTACTCATCAACGAAATAAAGCTTCTAGATTAGATCCTCACACGTATGCCATGTGCTAATTGAAGGAGTACAACACAACTCACCATGCACACTATAATTATCAATATTCAATGAAAACAAAGTATATATTTATGTATCTCAATGTGTAAAGAGCAAAATCTAAGTGTACAAGAAGAGATGACAATATAACCAAATATATGTCAAAGAAGTATCCAATTAGTGTCAGTGTTCAATACTTATCCAACACGTGTGGCTTCGCAACAGTGTTTAAAAAGAAGACACTTGTTTTTTCACACATACAAAAATTTAAGTGCCGTCAAAAGATTGCCCATATAGGCTCGTTCAAAATGTTTTTTAATGACAGTAAAAAAAAATTTTGCAAAATTTTTTAAAAAGAAAACAAAAAAGTTAGTAAAGGTCAGCCTATGTGGGCAGGCCGACTTCCTGCAAGCTGGCCCGCACATTCGAAGCAAAAGCAAGAGCGGGCCAAGCTCCTAATTTTGCTGCAAGCGGTTGGCCACACTTCAGAGGCATGACCTAACCCATTTCGGATCTGGACAGATCCCTCTTTCTAAAGTTGAAAAGGAAATAGTTTTCTCTTTACAAAAGAATATAACTAAAATTATCCAAGTTTTATCCAACCTTGTAAACTAATAAACTCATCTCCTTTTCAATTGGCTATAAATAACCCTCAGACCTTCAGAACCAAAATAATTACCTCACACACTATTTATCAATATTTTTGAATTTTTGAACAGCAGTCTCTCTCTTGAAGGCATCCCAAAGATTCATAAATTCCTTGCACTTTCATAATTTAGGAATTTGGACAGGGAAAAGAGCAACTTTAGAAGATTTAGTTAGATTTAGAAGAGTTAGTGTCGTTCCTAATGATTTGAAGCGGAAACGTCTGGTCATCACACAAAGCGGTGAAGCTCCTGCTTGCTGGGGAAACATCTCCATATATTATTCCTCTCTTTTTCATAATTTTTTTCATATAAAGGCTAAATTCTATATTAATTTTTTCTCATCTATTTAAGGTTTCTAAAGGGGGAATCAGTGTGTATGCATTCCACTATACAATAGCTGATATCCTCTGCCCTAGCCAGGCGGGTGACTACCTAAGCAATTTTTAGTTTAATTTCTGATTTTATAGTAGATACCGGACCCAAGGACAGTGCCAACATCATCTTTTAGCCAAAAAATTTCATCTTCTGCTCACAATTCAGTTCAAAGGGTCCACCAAAAAGAGAGTTCTGCAAGCCATAGGAAGGGCAGATGGTAATCTGGTCAACCAAAGATGCAACTTATCAGGGATAGACTTTGAAAGTATGAAATTTTGGGTCTACAGGTAGCAGGGCTACCAAGACATTGCAATTTTAACAAATATTGTTGTTTTGGACACTCAGACACGACATCACACTAGGACACACGTGTCTATGACTTCAGATTTCTATCATAAAATGGATGAGCAAGGTATCATTTTATCAAAGTAAGAGAAAAGGGATAGAAACTGTCTAAAAAGCATCCATAAGATGAGAAAAGAAAGATGACGTACCATGGCATGCTTCTTTGAGCACTATGCCAAGGTCATGAATTATAGTATAAAGAGAGATTGCTCCTCTAAATAAGGTGTTTGTGCGTGTCAAAAAGTGTCGAGCAATTTGAAAGCTTTGTTTGATGCTTTAGGGCACTCGGATACTTGATACCCGTGTTCTTTATCCAAGTAACACTGCATGATTGTAGTATTGTTACTTTGTACTGTCCACGTTAAAAATGTTCTTTTGATCCAGAAACTACCTCCAGAAGTTAATTTCCCAAGAGCCTAATCTGGCATCTGTTATCATCAGCTTCTAAACATTTTACCCCCCATTGAACCTTAAAAGCCTAAGCAACTTTTTAGCTGATTTACTGGTCCTCCATGATATAAAACCTCTGTCGATCAGTCATACCACGCACTTGCAGAAGTCTCAAAGCATATAATCTTGTCATAAACTATCCTTAATAGGATAAAGCTAGGTATTAGCCTATTAGGAAATAAAGAAAATCTAGTACATGCTACATCATTTGTTGCATTAGAAGAATTGCATGTGATTTAGAAACATCTTAATTTTGGGCTTTCTACGTTTATCTTGCAATGGAAACTGAAGTAGTACCATACTGATTGCTGACATCGTCCAAATTTATCTTCCTTTATTCACCACTACATCATCAAGCATTTAAAGCTCTTATCCAGAATCTCAGGCACCACCTTGAAAATGGTAAGACATGTTCCTAAAGAAGAATTTAAACATATTCTACCAGGACAACATTATATATTAATATAGCTTCTTCATCCTCCCAACCTTCCCTGAGGATTCATCGACAAATTATCTTTTTGTAAACTCCAAAAAATTTGAAAGACAGATGGACCGAAACAATGGTGCCAAAGGGGTGAAACTGGCTCATAGCAACTTCAAAGAATACATTTTAACTACCTGCGCTCAAGTCTCTTTCAGAGAAAGGAGCATGTGGGCATGGGAGAGAGAGAGCGAGTGCAAACTACGAGGAAAAAAAAATCTATTCATAAAAATTAACATGCTGAAACAAATAGAAACAGATAACATATAATATAATATGTAAATGACATGTAATGAGATTATAAATTAAAATTTCAAATAATTTGAGTAAAATTGCATGGCCCATTAAGGATCATGGGTTGGGAAATTAGTACCAAAATAGTTACAGCTTCCTTGACAACACCTGCTATTGTGACTGTCACTGCACTAGTTGCTGAAATGAGAATATATTCAGTTAAAACCTGCAAGAAGAAAAATAACGCAACTGCTTTAAACTAAATAATTCTGAAAGGCCGTTACAGCAATCACAAAAGTTCATGCAGAAAAATAAATCTGAGGGATAATAAACTCTAAAAGGTAATAAATATAATCGTATAAGCAGACCTGAAACAAAACTTACCATAAAAAATGCCAATGATCCTCCTATAAGCATTAATAGACAACTCCGCATTATGTGCCATGTGTTATTAAAATACATATTTTTATGAAAATCATTCCAAGGGTCAAATACAAGAGAGGAGATTAAAGTCATCATCGCCATAAGAGGAGAAACATAACTCATCAGAGTAATTGGATCCTTCAGACCTGTGAAACATTAGACAGCTTGAAACTTTAGAAAACAGTATCTAAATTAAATAGAAACTCAGAGGACGTTTATCTGAATATGTGGGCATATCTAGTGAAGAGGTAGGAGGCTAATTCCAGAAGACCCCTTTCACATGCCCACACAATACTTTGTCTGCATTCCAGAATTTCGGTTTGCAAATATTTTAATGAGAAGCATGTCAAAAAGATGCTTACCATAGGCATCTTTCTTCATTCCAAGTTCGGAAGCCATATACAAAGAAAATAAGTGTCAGGGTCAAATGAGAGAAGACATAGCTAACAAGAAAGATTGCATAGGTATCTTGACTGTGTTTGCACAAATGTTTATGAAGAAACCTCGACACTGAATCAACTAAAACTGGGTTTAAATAAGAATTAATAGCAATACCTGCAAAAGAATCTGAGTCATTGACCAGCGAAAACCTGACATAACAGCAGCAAGCATAACAAACACAAACCCCCAGAAATTAAATTCTGTCTCCTTGGCAACTGACAAGTTTTGCGTGAGTCAACATGCTATTATGGAAATGCGGCGTATATTAGAGAAGTAAAGTATGATGAGACATTTTACCTGCAAGTTAGCAAACAACATTATGCTCATTATACAAGCAATGAAGTGGATCAAAATATAACTAGTAAACCTTGAAGTCCCAATGTTTCTAAGGTAGTGATAACCAGCATAATTATATTCTTCTGGAAAACTATAAAGCACGATGTATTCCCGAAACGTAGAAAACCCCAGGAAGCAACCCACACCCATTTCAATCCCATTCCAATTCAAAGTAATCACATTACATGACATTGCATTTCCAATGGCACTACAGCAAAATGGCGTTGCTGAAAGAAAGAGCAAGATTGCACAAAAATTGCACGAGAGACGCTACCCGCAGAGAAAACACCACAAAAATTTGGGCTGAAGCAATGAACACAACTTATCCGATCAACAGAGTTTACTTGAAACCAGCACTAAGCACACCCCATACAAGATATGGAAAGATAAGAACCTAATTTATCTTATTTGCATGTCTTTGGAAGTCAATATTATATCTTGAGGGGGCAGAGAACAACTAGTTAAGTTCAATTTTTGAGGACACAAAGATATAGTCTTGGGTCATTCTCTTACTTATAGAACTTACAGTGTAATTTGACAACCAAAACGGTTATGAAATCTATTAATATGGTTGTTAATGATGTAAGTTGTTCACATGATGATCCTGATTTTGTTGATGATGTATTCGGATATGAACAATTTGATGATAATATAAAGAAATCCTTCTTCGCAAGATGTAATTACAGTGGAAAAATGAAGAGAAGGAGAAATACAGTGAGAGGACTGATGAAGAGAATGAGAAGGAAGACACTCCAACAAATGAGCTTCAGCTCTCTTTACAAGTAAGGCTCAATCATCCCACTTCACAGATAATAGGCAAGGTCACACTGCACAGCCCCAATGATGACACATAAGAAATTCCAAAGCCTTGTAAGTACAATAAATTTGTGTCATGTTTTCAACATTGAATCTAAGAACATTAATGATGCATCACAAGATTAATATTTGAGTGCCATACATGAATAGTTAGATCAGTTTGTTATGAATGACTTTTGGGAACCTGTTGAAAAACCTAATAACGTAAACGTCATTGGAACTAAGTGGATATTTACAAACAAAACTGACGGAGTCATAGTAAGAAAAAGGACGCATCTTGTACAGGGATACACACCGAGAGCAGGCATAGATTTCGATAAAATTTTTGCATATGTAGCTAGATTAGAGTTAATTCATATTCTAATCTCTATTTCATGCACTCAAATCCTAAAATTGTTTTAAATGGATGTTAAAGAGTGTGTTTCTTAATGGATATTTAAAAGTGTAAGCATGTTTCGCAACTTAAATATTTTCAGAATCCATATTATGTTTCGCAACTTAAATATTTTCAGAATCCATATTTTCCTAAATATGTACTGAAACTGAAAAAAGAAAATCCTAATATGGTTTTAAACAAGCCTCTAGAGTATGATATGATAGATTGACTACCCTTTTGTTTAATTCTGGATTTATTCAAAGTAGGTCTCGACAAAACATTGTTCTTGAAGAAAACTAGAGACATGCTTGTATTGCATATTTGTGTGGATAACATTGTTTCTGGATGTTCAAGTGAATTTTTGGGAAAGAAATTTTCTATTTAATGAGTTCAGAATTCGAAATGAGTCTTTTAGGCGAATTAAAAAAATTTCTAGGCTTGCAAATCAATCAGATATCAAATGGGATTTTTGTGTAACTAAATACGCAAGAAATCTTGCGAAAAGATTTAGACTTAAAAGTGCTAAACATGCTAAAACACCACACCTATGATACAACTTTAAAACTCCCAAAAGATGATGTTGGAAATCCAATAAAAGACACTCTTTATCACAGTATGTTTGGTAATTTACATTATTACTGTGAATAAACCTGATATTTCTTATAATGCTGGAGTATGCTCATTTCTAAGCTAATCTATGAAGCATATTATTAAATATATTAGTGGCACTTGCGAATATAGTATTTCTGACTCCAATACTAGTGCCGTAGAATTTTCTAATGTTGACTGGACAGGAAACATGGAGGACAGGACTAGTACTTCATTAAGGTTGTTTCTATCTGGGAAGTAACATGGTGGCGTGACAAAAAAAACTTAACGTGACATCATTATCTACAGCTGACACCGAGTAATAACAGCAGGTACAAGTTGCACACAACTACGTTGGATAAACAGATGTTGAATGACTATGGGTTGAACAAAATGTAATGACTTCATATTGAAATAACATGGGTGCATTAATATAAAATCATGTTCAATACTCTAGAAAAAAGAATATAGACATGACATTGTTTCATTAGAGAATTAGTTCAAAAAAATATTTCTGCTCTTGAATACATTCCTACAGACACAACTTGCTGATATTTTTTACCAAACTCTTAAACAATCAAAGATTTATTCATTTTAGGAGTACTATAGGGGTTTGCATAATGGAGTAAAGACACATGACCATATAGCGTAAGACGTGTATAGTATACATATTTTTTCCTTAGTTCCGATGCATATGACACCATTGTACCTTACTGCATACTACTTTTAAGAGTGATTTAATGTGTAAATACCAATATTGGTGTTAGACTTATTCACATTGAGTTTCTGATGGATGTTCATGTTATGACATAAATATAAATAGTAAAGTAACTAAGCCAATGCATTTATACAATATCAAGTGTGATTCATGTACTTTTTACTTGCAAGTGATAAAAATTTAAAGAGATATTCAAGGAGGTTGTTTGTTTCTAGTGATAGGAAAAGACTAAGACTAACTTGTTCTATTATTCAAAATCATGCTTACTTCTCATAATGGTGAAAGTTACCATCAAATAATAGAGGGCATGAGCTCATCAAAGATGAGATGGGCAAAAAAAAAATTATATGGAGGAATAAGCTCATCAAAAATGAGAAGTGCCAAAAAATATAAAGCCAAAAGACTGATAGGTACTAGTCAATGGGGAAAGGCCATGGCCATGCAAGCATTGCTCGACAAAATGGCCTTTCCATTGCGAGGAATGACTGGCAATGGGCACAAAACCATCCACTCTGGTTCCACATTTGTTCGAATAAAACATTTAACTAATTCCATGCACTAATTCCATGCAACTAACCAAATTTTTGAATATCACATTGAGGAAAGTGTTGTCTCGAAATCATGATCATGTGTTGAATATTGACATATATTGCACAAAGACATGGTAAAATACATGTGTCTACATGACTAGTTTATTATTCCTATTTTGAAAATCTCTAACACTATGGTTGAAACATTTTTTTTGAACCTTCTTACACTCGTGTATTGTGTGTATACATTCAAGATGAATATTACTAGTTTGAATTTAGTGTGTGAACTCAATGTGTGACTTCTTTATATTTTCTAATTCGAATCTATTTATCTTTACATGTTTGTCAATTTCTGACAAAAATGGAGTAGTAGTCAAATTGAGTTATATTGTGTTAATTGAGAGAGTAATTATTCAGCAGGAGCAGCCTTAATAAAGATGATATGATTGTCTTTATTGCATGTTGTGTGCATATTCATGTTATTTTTGAAATTTGATGATACGTGTACTTGATCTTTTTTGTTTATTTCTAGTGTGCAGAAATTTAGTGTCGTGCGCTGGAAAGATATTTTTTGTCACGAAATTGCCAAGCAGAGATTGTTAAGATTTTTTATCATACACATGTGGCAAAATGTGCCAAAAACACGAATACTCGAGGGAGGAGAAGTTACATGCAAAAAATATGAAGACACGCACCAAAAACATCCGTGGCACATTTTGGCAAAATGTGGCAAAAAAAAAGACTAGGAGAAAATTATGTGCACAAACCTATGCATGTGCACGAGTGCATTGAGATACTGATCAGGCTACCAGTAGCTAGAGGCAAGATTTTGAATATCGACTGTAATCGAACGGAAAATCCAAAACGGGTACCGGATATCAACGGTAAATCGGCAATATTTAGCAAATATTAGATATAAATAGTGCACCATAAATATATATATATATATATATATATATATATATCATCATATCCTAACTTAAATATGAATAAAATAATATATGCATACATCATGTTAAACAACATAAAATACCATATATAAATACATATTTAAAATATACTTACATCAATGACTTGAATAACTTTATGAATCCATAATCACTAATTAATTGTAGAATCTTAACCAATTATAGAATCTTCACATTGCTTGAATCGAACTTGATCCAAAAGAATTTTGCCCAATAATAACAATAATCTAGTAATGGTGGATTTGGGTGCTTTCTTGAGCGTACAATTACACCTATTATATCAGATATGACCCGTTATCTTGTCGATATATACCCAAAAAATGGTAAACACTATTAGAAGATGCAATATCTTAATGGGTAGACTGTAGAGTCCAAAAATGCTATATCATCCTCTATATCCAATATAATATGGCTATTTAAAACACTACATAAAGGAGAAACAACAAAAACTCCTTTGACCTAACTGGTACCACCTACCAGTAGGTAAATAAAAAAACTCAATTGGAGAGCACCTATCACTGAAGCAATTGATAGGCCTACCAAAACCCCTACCAATATGCTGGTTGGCTAAAAACAAGATTGACTTTCCAGATCGTATTTCCACTCGAATTTGGGTTTTGGATTGGTTTCTAATTGCTATTTGAACCATTTTATTAAACATAGATTGGCAAGATTCAAGAGAGAGCTAGAGTTTATTTAGAAAGAAGAAGATTCAATAAATACTCCATTGAAAATTTTCAGAGAGCTTCTCAACAGAATTTAGAGAGATCGAAAGATTGAAGAAAAGATGAGTTTTTTCATCATTTGTTATTGATTTTGGAGTTCAATACTGATCAAAATCTCCATTCTACATATGAGGATCTATGTTACAAACTTGGTAACTCATACTTGTTCGTATATTACAATTCTCTACTTGTAGATCAGCTTGTGAGAGGTTAGTTGTTACTAGATTTTAAATAGCCTGAATGCTAGATCCCTGTGGTTGTCTAGCAAAAAAGTTGGATTTTAGACTTTTGATCAATCGAGGTTGTCTAGTGAATATGAGCTAAATCAAAGTAGCTGACTTTTTATTATAATGTAGTTTCTTCCGTGGTTTTTTTACTCAGTTTGGATTTTCCACATTAAAAAATCACTGTTTTAATTTGTTTGAGATTATTACTTGTTTGAGATTATTATTGTGCTTGATTGATTGATTATTTGGTGTTTGGCTTGTTATCGTCAAATACTCACAGCTTTTTCAAAGTGGATCCTGTAGGGTCCGACCCAATGCCACTCCTGATTATGACAACCTAGCATTTTAATATACACGAAATATACATACGTACTTATATAATGGAAAATGTCAAAATGTGCTTCGGATATTAGTGGGAACACGCTTGTATAGGAAATAGTATTTATACAATTTGGAATACTCAAAATATGCCCCATTAGATTATTGGGAGAATGCACTTATAAGGAGACACCTGAACGAATTGGGTGTCAATATGAATTTTTAGGAGACACCAAACATATGAGGTGTCAAGGAGATGGAAGATTAATCACATATCACCTCAATTCCTCTTCTCCTAGTTATTTTTCTCAGTGGAGATGAAGAAAATTATTTAGACATTCGGAAGTTACTACAACCATTACAATCTTCCAAAACACCTTGCTATCCCTGTGGGCTAAAGGCTTCTCAAAGTCTATTTTCTTTGGTTTAGTATTGCACATCGCTAACCCCAAATACTCCCATACCTTTCCAAACTTGCTAAAGCTTAGAACATCACGGATTCTCTTATGCACTCTACATCCCATGCTAGGAGAGCTCATAAAGATGATTTGCAAGGGTTCATTTTCTATAATCAGGTTAAGTACTACTCCAAGACTTCTTTGAGAACTTGGCATTCTGAAATCATCTTAGTGAACAAGCAGTCGCTCGCATTAAGAAGAGGGCATATCAAGGTTTAAGTGTTTGATGGTACAAACTGTGACCCCTCATCATTAGTTTCACGTTGAGAAGATTTGAAAGAGTTTCCTAGCACAAAAAGTAAATAAGGTGAAAGTGTGCAACCTAGTAATTGTTAACGTAAACCACAAAATGTAGCATCATTCACGAGTACTGCAAATTTAGGACTACGTACAAAACATAATACCCATCCAATACTAGTTATCAAATCCCAAGCCTCACAAGACCCGTTCGAGAAAGGGCCATCTCGTATGATCATATGTCCTCTCCATATCCAGTTTAGCCAGCACAAGCATGATTTACTTATACTACTATGAATGATCATACTATTATGACACAGGGAATGACCATACTTAGAACATGATTGTATTAGCTCGGAAAATAAGAATGCATGATGTGCTTATAATACTTAAGCGGATGATTGATTTATGGCATACTTATGGCTAACAACAAATATATATGATGTTATGATTAACGCCGTTAAAGATGGTCGTATATCTTATGCCGGAATTAAGATGTGGGTGTAGATATAATCTAACACCTTCGGGTTTGTTTATCAAATGATGTGTATGCTCTCGAGAATTGGTCCTAAGAAGGTACTTAGGTGGAAGCTTTAAAGTATTGATATTATGTTTATAATCATTAAACGGGAAGGTCAAGAAGGTTATGGGACACATTTGGGAATTCTTGCTTTTAACAATAATTCATGCTTATGATAGTAAGATGATGTGTGTTAACATTACCCCTGTAAATTGCCTCTGGTGAAATAATCCATGTGACTAAGGTAAATGTTATGTAAAGTTGATAATACAAGAATTAGTTTGTATAGTCATTAATAAGAGACTAATTGTAGCTTTTATGCTAGGATGACAGTTTACTCGATGTCTCAAGTTCAAGAATGAAGTATCATGGTGTATAAAGTGTTAATTTTTAACCAATTGAAGTTTTATGCCTAAAAGCAAAGAATGAAGATTGCACTAAGTAGACATATTCATCTCATTTGGAATATATATATATTCTTATCTAGGAACTATAGTATACCTTCTCGCCAGTGAGTTACTACTATTATAGTTTATGCAAACTACCTTCTGCCTACATAGTTACAGATGAATCCCAACCCTAATGTTGGGAAAATATTTGAGCATGCCCTTCATAAACATTGCAAGTTATCTATGACCTTTGCTGTTAGTAAAAACCTATACTTTTAATGTTGTTTGTCTTAATGCATTTATTTTACAAATTATCTTGAATCAACGCGTGGCTACTTTGCTAATTATTGAATATGAAACGGATCGTTAGTCCAAGCACGACTACATGATTCGTGCTCCAATGTGGTAGTTCTATTGATCATTTCTCTTGGGACTAGCAATGATTTACTAGGCTAAAGTTGTATAATTACCATTCTATTATTGTTTGAGTATTGACGTGATACAATATTGATACACATTATAATCATGTGTCATTGTGAACTTAACTTACATTCTTTTATTATTGACTTTACTTGCAAGGCTATATAGCTCACCACTCATATGGCCGTAAACTTGCAGGAGACAAAACGAGATTCAAACGTTCCATTGATAGAGGAAATAAACTACACTGGATAGCTCACGTTTTGCGTTCTAAATGTACCTTGTGAACATTTTATGAACTCTTAAACAAAATGTTAAGAATTTTATGTTTTTGGATGTAAATAGTCTTTTTGTGGCATTCAAACCAGTAAAATGTTAAGAAGCTCGGAAACGGCAATGACACGGCATTTTTTAATTTAGTTTATTGGACATGCAACATAGCGTGTCAGCATCAGACACGTGTCCGATACGGACAAGACATCCCCAGCAGTGTGTCTGTGCTTCTTAGGACATAAATACTCATATACTTCCCTCAATAATCAACATTAATACATACAAATTCTTTAAAAACAACAAAATTTTGAGTTTTAGTGTCCAAAAGGTGAAATTGATGAATTAAACTAAAATTCCTCATAGACCAATGGAGTCCCAAGGATGTTTTTCGGTTAGCATAAAGCTTCCTTGATCTTCAGACAGGATGACTTAAAAGAATTACAATAAAGAATATAAAATTAGACAAGGAACATAATGTTAGTTGGTTATATTTTTTTTAAAATATGGAACTTTTGGAACAAAGAGAGGAATTGGTGAAGCGATAGAGAATGATTATTATTGTTCAACAGGAAACAAATGGCTATCTGTTCAATTTATCATAGAATTATAATAAACTGAGTGCAATTATTATTTTACTAGCTCATACTGATTTCCATGATAGTTAAAAAAAAAAAACTAAAATTCAGATAATGTTCCTCAGGTATACATGATAAAAAATGACATAGAATTCCTAGATTTCCTGTGAAGGCCATAGTCTGAGAAGATTAAGTTTCTTTGCGGGAGGTGGGGGGAGGAGAAAGTGAGTTGTAGCCTGTGAATCAATAAGGTACAGGCGTACAGCCCTATTTTAAACCAAAATTACAAATAAAAAAAATATTACCTATTGCCTAGAGTAGTCATTTTAAACTATAGGTGCAAAGAAGTTCAGAAATATTTGTGTTCTGCTCAATTTGTTAACCGCATGGTTGTTTGCTCAATGACAATTGTAAATATGAATATGCAATGTAAATACAGATTTGTTTTTCAAATCATTGTTCATCAGACTCATCCCAAGAACAGTAAACAATAAAATGAATATATAATAAATTCTCCCAAAAAGACATAATAATGGGATCCAATTAATTAGGTGAGATACCTGTTAATAGAACTCCACTTGAGATGACTAATATGATACCTAGAAGCTTAACGCTAGGACTCTCCAACCTTCAAAATTACAGGAAATATTTAGAAAGGTATCAAAACTCAAGTAGAAAAAGTGCGATAGTACAAGGAAATGATTTCATTATAGATGGATGGAATTAAGAGAAAATTAGAAGTTAGTTATAGGGTAGTCATAAATAATAAAAGATATAGAAACTCAAAAATTAAAAACTACTTTTCACCTTACAGGAAAAGTGCACAGAGTACATACACAATGAAAAGAACTAACAGATTCAAGTCAAAACTCACCTAAATGCAAAAGCAAACAGAAGAAGAAAGATTGGTGAAGCAGATTTGCACTGTGTAAGACCAGGAAAAGTTGAAGAAGAGAAAATTAGTTAGGAAAGTGAAAATTCCTGCCTAGCAAATTCAAACAAGAAAAGTATGGTCGTATGTTGATCAAATGAATACGAACAAACCATTGTAGCAAATGTCACTGATATGAAAACAAGGGAAGCATTGCTTAGATTCACATCCAATGCGGTTCCAAGAGCTGTTGGCACAACTGTAAACGCATGAAAATCAGTTAAGACGTCAGTATCTATTTGAAGTGAAACAAAAGAATGCATCAAGCAAAAGTTTACATGATCAAAACCGTAGGTGCAAGTTGGAAAGAGTGATTCTAATTATCAACAAGAGTTCAGCAATTTTATCAAGTTAATTAGAAGAAGGTGCTTCTAAGATAAAACGTGCTTCCCAAGATAAGTTGTATAATGTTCTACATTAACAGGGCTATCTTCACTTAGTTGCAGCTGATTTCCATGCTTTAATTGTTCTCTATATATTACATGGGAAAGAATGATGACTGTAAATATGGCTACCAAAATCCAAATTGGCAACAAATATGGCATGTGTTGAAAACTAAAGAATTTTTAAAAAGATGGACGTTTAAAAACAAGGAACCGCAATTTAAGGGGAAAAAAGACTAATGGTATTCATTTTGCCTCTAGTTTCATGGATAAGAAACTGTAGTTTAATGGGAGTAACTATCAAGTAGGAAAAAGAAAGGAGGATACAGATGGACATGAGTAGGCAACGTACATGCAAAGGTAAAGTACTAGTTAAAAACAGATGATGGTGAACCGTGGATGGTCCCGAGCATACATCCAAAAGATAAAATTAAGGTAAGAAGGACTACTTGGATATCAGTTGGTGTTTCATGATTTGGAGAGTAGAAATACTGTCAAACATGTCAGTTATGTACATGTGGCTCGCTCGAATTGACTGCAAGAATGCTTAACGAGTGAAACATTCCCGGAATCAATTTGCTCATCTCAAGGTTCTGGCTCCTTTCAGCTTGGAAAGGCAATGTTTAGAAAGGCACAAGCAGAAGGAAACATGCAGGCCTAGACAAGCTATCGTAAAATTTCAAACCACATTATCTGTTGTAGAAGTGGATGATAGAATATGCACTTAGAAAAAATAACTTCAGTGTTCAAGGGCAAATTTGCATTATTTCAGCAAGAATGCCAATTGACACAATTTAACTGCCAAGACAATCAATAGAAAGGTAAAAATAACCTTAATCTGGTGTCCGTTGATTTATTACCAAAAGAGACAATTTAGTGGATTTATGACCTAAGAACATGATGTTAAAGACTTAAGTTGGTGGGCACCAAATAAGAATCAAAACAAGTAAAAAAAAAAAAAAGTTGAAAGATAGAAAAGAGGATGAGACGGCTTAAATTAACACAAGAGATGTCATAAGAAGGATACGAAAATGCCTATCATTAGCCGATGGTTACCACTAATAGACAAAATATGTAGGATTAGTTACAAAAACTACCCATGTACTATGGAAATGTAGCACTTATCTCCCCTAAAGAATTTTATTCGCATTTTGGTCTCCTGAAACTTAACGGAGTCAGACCACAGTTTAATATAGTCACTCTTATTAAAAAAAAAAAGTGAATTCTTTATATCCGAAAATACCCTCCCCTTCCACCTTTTATATTCATACTAAACCCATTTTGTTTTGCTAAAACTATTCTAAAAATGTGAGTTGTTGCTCTAAGGTACTCCCTCTCTCTCCCTCCCTCTCCCTCTCACTCTCTCCTCCTTTGTTTTTCCATTTCTCACTCTCTAAGAGTAGTTTGGATATTTTTACCTACGATGAGTGCATGTGCTGCCTAAAATAACTGTCTTCTCACTTTGTTTAAATTTTCAGGAATCTACGTGCGTATAAAATTCTCTAGGGGTAATAAGTGCTACAATCCTCATAATACAGGACCAGTTATTGTAATTAACCCAAATATGTAATCCACCATATAATCCCCAATCATGCAAATGTTGGCCAGTTTATGAGCAATAACAACCTATGATCAAAAATGGTGATGTGTTTATTCTCTATGTAGCAAAAGATTTATTCTTCAAGCAATTTATAGTACAAATAAGAAGAATTCGAGTTTATCTACCTTTAGTAAAGTAATCCCTCCAAGTCATCTGAACACTTCCCTCCACTGCTCGATGCTGAAAACATGCAATGACTTTCGACAAAACCGCTTGCAACCCGAAATGAAATGTATTCATCAACAGCGGAGCCGGAAACTTCCCTAATTTATCCCCTAACAATGTCTTATTATACCTGAAACCAAATCAACGCAACCAACCCCAATAACTCGAAAATATTACAATAATAGCAAAAATTCATTCGAATTTCAAGAACCGAGTAAGACTCACAGCGTCAAGCACGTGCTGATGGTGTACCAAATCAAAATGAAAAATCCTGTCTTGAGCATGGAGACGGCGGAGGTCGGGTGATGGTGGTGGTGAAGAGAAGAATTCTCCAGCGAATCGAGCTTGGCGCGGGATTCGCTGTGGTGGAACCCGACCTCGACGTCAAAGTGGGCGGTGCTTCGGCGGTCCTTGAGGTGGTGGTCAGCGACAGTGCTCCGCTGCCGGAAGTAGCTGGCCCGCGCCTCGATCTCGGCGTCATTATGGAGAAGGGGGAGCTCGAAGTCGAGAGAGTCCTCGACGACGATCCCGTCGAAGGATGCCGAAGGCGAGTGGCCGAGGAGCGGGGCGTCGCCGCACCAGCGGTTGAAAGATGGCTCCTTACGAAGACTGGGCTTCGGATTCGGATTCGGATCGGTTGCTGGTGATGATGGTGACGCTGGTGATGAGTCTCCTTGGGTTTCTCCAGAATTTTGGGGTTCCATCCAGATCGAATCGAGAGAGTTTGTTTGGAGAATGGAGAAGATGAATGGGCATGGGTGTCGTCGTCGTCATCTCCATGACCGTTTCTTGTCTTTTGATCCTAAATCTTCTCTGGGTTGTTTGGTTTGGTTCTTTTCTGTGTTCAAGGTTTTTGTGCTTGCGTGCGAAATAATTGGGGAGAGCAATAGCATACAAATTGATTTGGGAAAAATTCTAAATGCACACAGCATTTGACTTAGTGAGCACCATTTTCCCCTATGTTGCCAATCACTTTACCATTGATGTGGTGCTCACTAAGTTAATTGTGGTGCGGATTTAGAATTTCCCCGATTTGGGGCCTCTATTCCTAGAGTTTGTGTTTGGATGTACATTGTTGACCAAATTTAAAATTTTAATCCGATTCAGGAAGCGGGTCGGATCTTTTTACGTTTGAGTTGAGTTCGGTTCGGGCTCGGGTTTACGTTAACTGAGAGTTTTGTATACAACATGCGAAAATAATTAACACCATACAATCGATATTTCCATTAATATGTATTTTTCACTTGAAAAAAAATCATAGTCAGGGAAGAGATCTAACTCATATTAACTCCTCATCATGTTTTGTTACTTTGATAGAATTTTTTTTGGTTGCCTGCAAATTTGCAAGGTTCTAATTTTTGGAGTTTTAAATTTAGATTTTCTATCTGTGCATTTTTTTTTTTTTTTGGGTGAATAATTTATGTTCGGAAACATTACAAAATTTGGTGGGTATAACCTAGATTACATTGCTTCAACTATACTTAGCAACACAATATAAATAGAGCATATACGGAACAGATATGTTGTTACTATGTTCATGTTTGTATTGTTCAGTACATGGATATTCACTATTAATTAAACAGGATAGAATGTGGATAAGTTAATATTATGATTTTATAGGAAAAATGACATCAATCCTCATTAGCAATGTCTATACTGTAGAAAAGTATTTTAATCCCCCATGGTTACGAAAATACTAAATTGATCGTATCTTATGTGCTATTGTACATGGTTATCTATTTGATAAAATATAGGACAGTGTTAATACTATTCATATCCGTACTTCATTTTAAATATAGAGAATTTATATATCCACATTAGTCAAAATACGGATATATATTCAAATATAGATTGAGTTATTTGTATTTCTTTGCATACCTAACTTACTATGAATAATCACCCACGGTAACAGGTGGGCTAAATTTGGGTTGGACATAAATAGCTATTGAGTTTATGCATGAATGTATCATGAACTTCATAACCTACCTAATAACTCCCCATGTTAGAAAGTCAATTAAAGGAACTATGCTTACTTTTGTATTCTAAGTGTGGAAAAGGATATTTGCTTTATATTTTAAATGTTCTGGATCTCAAAGAAATGTATCATGTTTAGCACTAATCTTGATCGTAATCATTTTGAATGGGAAAAAAAAAAAATCATCTTGTATCTTCTACTGTAATGTGAACTTTTTTATTCTTTTATTCAGGTGTCAAATTGAATAAATATCTTAATATCATGATTATAGACGTCTTTTCATTTTAATATGTGTTTAGTTGGAGTTAAATTAGTATGAACTATGTCTAACTTTTATCGTCAAATAAATGTATAAGTCATGTTTAGATGCGGTAGTGAAAGAATATATGCAATGGTAAAGACACTTTTGGAACAGGAGCAGGTGGTGCGTGAGATTATTGTATTAGAATTTATTATAATCTTTTCCGAACAAGAGCAATTATCATTAACAATACTTAATATGGTCTGAAATCAAGACGGAGGTGTTCTTTTTCTAAAAAATGACAAGTACTTTCCATGGACATATCATAGGACTTGGATCTGTTGACATTCAATCGTGTTGGCGTAGGATCAATGAGAGATTAAAAACCTTTTTTTTTTAACTGCTAGTTTAAATTGTCCCGTATGAAGCAAATGACTTAGTAATTATTTATCTTCTAGCTAATGAGCCTTATTTTTACTGATAATACCTATCTTCAATTTGTAAGAGATTTATACTTTGACTCCTTATACTGACTAAATTTGGATATGTTGTAACAAGAAAATTGTATTTTAATGCTTTCCTTCCTTTAACCATGAAACACCTACCAATACATTAATTGGACTTTTATAAACATTTTATTTATATAGCATACATATTTTAGACACATGCAAATCATATGAGAATATTCTAGAGAAATGTAATTTACATGCAATGTATAATTTAGAATACTCACATGCCTTTTACACGAGTCAAATTGAAAGGTGATATCACCAGAAGCTCTATGGTTATACTAAACAACCGGGCAGTACCATGAAAACTAGAGTCCTAGAACAAAAATTAAATGGTAGGAATTGTGCAAGTGAATGATATTATTCTCATTATTCATTTTAAATCCATACAGTCTACATCCCATAATGAATGTCTCAATCACCAGCTTCTCCAGTCATAAAGCTATTATCGTTTCTTGCTGACTCATTTGATTTATCACTTTCTTGATCAATCAAAATTTTAGCTCAATTTATATATCTCTCTAAGGTAATTTAGTGGATATATAGAAGGAGAAGGAAGAAAAAAAAAAAGAGAACTAACACATACTAATGTGGTGGTATAAACACATGTTGACGAACATAGTACAAACTCCAGAAACAAACATAAAGGGTTGTTTTATAATTTATTTTCAAATTACAGAGTTTTTAGAAAAAAGTATTATGTGTAAATAATATTAGGACAAATTCTTTATTGTTATTCGGCTAGGTGAAAAGAAAAAAAGAAAAAAGAAAAAAGAAAAAGGAAAAAGAAAAGAGATTAGAGGGATAAGAAAAGCAGTAGTCAGTAGAGATCGGAACCACTGTCATTGACAACAATACTACTTGATGTGTTTTTACTATACATATTAGTCTCCTCTGTATTTTCTATTTTTTCAATTAAAATATAAAGTTTATTACTCTATACAAAGATACTATAAATAAATTATTTGGTTAGTTTTAGGTTGTATGATTGTTTTGTAATAAAATATAAATAAGAAGAATTTAAAATGAATGGCACCATTGAATCTACAATGATGAAAAAGAATTTTAAATGAGAAAAAAATAAGCATGGAAATTATTTTAATATAATCATATTTGATCTAAAAACAATTCAAGGTAATGATTATAAACCTATAAGATTGGGCTATGAGAGGATTAGACATTTATAAGAAATTAGAAATTTCTAGTTTTTAGTTACATGTTGGGTTTTAAATTCATATTGACATTTGGAATAAAATCGATTAGTTTTTTGCTTAAGTTAACTAGTAAAGCCTATTTATCATCATAGTAAAGTCCATTTATCATCGAGTCTTTCATGAAGAATGAAGAGAAGGACGAAAAACAATGTAGAGTGCTTCTACAAAATGAGGTCCAAGGTAATTGTCTCAATGGCCGAATAGTTGGGCTGGCCCTACTGAACAATCGTTGAATTATGCAAATTCACTTCACAATAATAGATAATAAATAGTTAGCACCATTTATTTTCCCGCAAATAAATAAATAGATATAAAAAAGGAAAATTTAATTTCACAAATAAAGTCAAGGGGAAAAACTAAAAGGAAAAAAGAAAACGTGAAAAGGTGAGTTCCGTTCAGCCAACATGCCCAATTGCGGGCCAATATGGGTTTATAAATTCGAGCCCGGCCCAGTTAAACCTCGGAGTACCAAGGATAATACCTCAGAGCCCCCCCCAGGCCCGGGGGCAGTTCAATCGCCCCTTTTACGAAGAGCGGAGGCGGCTACATTAAAAAGGGCGGGAAACGAAACCCTCGAGGGACCCAAACCCTCTCCCCCCTCTCTCTCTCTCTCCCTCTCTCTTGGAGCGACAGCTCTTTGTCGAGATCGGATCAGCTCTCTATGGCGGAAAACGAAGCCCTAGAAATTTTCCGCGAGATCCAAGCTCTTGTCGCTGATAAGCTGCAAGTGGTAAAATCCCTAATCCCTCGGTCGATTTCTCGTGTTTTAGTTATAATTCTCATAGAAACTGTTTGGTTTCGCCTTTGGTGGCGATTTTGAGCAATTTTGGGGGCATTTTTGAGTGGAAACTGTGAATTAGGTCCGGTGATGTCAGATATTGTTTGCAAAATTTAATTTAATTTAATTTAATTTTGTTAAATAGACCTTCTGGAGTGTCAATCTGGAAAAGTCAAAAATTCTGAATTGATATCTTTTAGGCGTGTATTTAGTGTGAAGAGGGCCATATTCGAGAAGTTGAATGATACTGTTGGGAGATGTACAGGTAAATTTTATGCAACAATGGATGGAAATTCTCAGTTGAGAATATTAGGATTACATAATCTTTCTTGAAAGTCTTCGGGTTCTTATCACTCCCTGTAGGATTGAGAAGCACATTGAAGAACTGTGTAGTTTGTGATGATGAGGCCATAGATGAACCCCCTACTGTAAATGGCGTAGCTAGGTTGTGTTTACTCTCATTACCTCATTCATGGGCATTTTAAACTTTTAATCTTTCTTTGTTCATCCGTGACCTAGTTCCAGAAGGAAGCAACATATTACTGCAGAGTAGTTCTACCATCACGGTGTCAAACCCTTCATTGAATGCATAGAACCCATGCAAAATTTGATAGAGTTTGCATCTATCTTGTTTTATTGCATGGGTTATGCTCATCTAACTAGGGAGAACTCTGAACTTACCTAGGTTAGGAATGCAAACATGAAACAAAAGGTGGGAAGATGTGTAATTAAAATTGCTTTCGCCTCTGAGGAGTATAAGCCAAATAACTATCTGAAAAATATGCCAAGTGGAATTGCAACTATCTCTAACAACTTCCTGATATTGGATGTTGTATGGCTTCAATCAACACGTAAACAAATTCAAAGGGAAACAACATTAGGTATGTGTCCCACAAAAATTCTAGGTTAAATAAAATTATGTAGATATATTATTTTGATGCCATGAAACTGCAAGTTTTTTTTTTCTTTCTTTTTTCTTTTTTTTCCATTTATTGTCCTATGTAATTACTGTGGTTAGTAGGAATCTTCTATAGCTGAAGATGGTATTTCATATTTTGATATAACCTAGGTTTCTTACAAATGGCTTAGCCGCAACTTTTCCGTGTCGTCAAATTACGCCAAGAGGTATGTGTTTTGGATATTGAGGTTATGGGTATCACACGCATTTCTGTGAAATATTCTTTTAGCAAAGTTTTTCTTTTTTGTCTAGGTTGCTGAAAGAGTTTGTTGACAAGCATGGGAATGAGTTAGAAGTTGTTTACACCCTGTCTGGATGGTTGAAAAATAATCCTCAAGCATATTGCATTAAACTTGCTTCAGGACTGAATCTTGCAGGTAAATTAGATGTATATTAATAAACCAAAGCTCTTGCTTACATTTTACCTTAGATACTTCTTTCATGAACTTCTCTCACATCATACATTTTGTCATTCTGCATTCATGTTGTGTTTATGTGTGCACTTGTATGCGTCTGTTTGTTGCACCCCACATGCTGTCTGCTATATTTGTTGATGATGTGTAGGACACTTGTTCTAGCCGAAAAATTAACGTGTTGTGTCCAGCCGTGTTAGACACGACACCTGTGTTTAAATATCCGACGCTCTTAAATTTTAAAACCTCTATTTACATAAAAATATTCACAAGGTAGAGTATGTTATGCTACTCTTTTGCAAAAATAAATTTTCTGTTATTTACTTTATTATTCTAGCTTCTTTCATATGAGAATTAATTGTATGAGTTAAAAATACATGTATAGCCGTGTCCATGTCAGATATCTCGTGTCCATATTGGAGGGCAACACTCATATCTCTGTCACAACTCTCAGATTTTTGTAGTTGTTTGACCTTGCTATTTTTTTGTGAGTAGTTGGGCTTTTCTTCCTCCTGGAAACAACCTCTTTTCAAACTAGAGGTAAAGCTACATCCTGCAATGTGGAAGCCTTTGCGGTTTGCCCTTTTTTGACCTTTTCTTCCTTGTAAAATTAGTCAATTGATCAGACTAGGCTTTAACCTTTTTTTAAAGCAAAGAATAGTGGTCATTATTATTTGTTACTAAACATTTAATGGATTTAAGAAGTTCTAATAACAAAGCTTCTGAGTCCTCATTCAAACTTGCGTTGCGTACACTCCTTTTGTAATCAATAATGTTTTCTTGTTTTTAAATTTAGTCGAGTAATCATATTATGTTCTTGTTTATTTTTTCTTTTTATGAATTTAGGAAATTCTGTGAAAAAAAGAGCTTTTGTACCGATAGCTACTTTCTGTCCATGGTCTAATACACACTTTGGACAAACAATTTATGGCAATAATAATAGAGTGCAACATTGATTCCTTTTCCCATTTACTTTATTTCCTATTCTCACCTACTGTTGTTAATTCTTTGAAAATATTTGTATTTAATCTGATGTTGGCAGTTCATGTTTTTTTACCCCCTTAATATAATTGGCGGTGGTATCTGTGTCGTGCTGCGAGCCTGCGACTGGACTATCCAGGAAGCTTTTTGTGCTGCATTTGCGTCTGATTGAGATCATTGTGTTCAGGATTTCACCCACCAGAGCCCCATTTTGCACTAATGCTATGAAACATCTTACTTAGTCAGATACATGTTAGCTCTTTAATGAGAGTCGGAAATTTGAACTGTTCATGTTCAGATACATGTTCAGGTTGGCATGAATGACCTGTTCATTTGAATTTGAACTGACATGAATAAAATCTCACCTTCGCGGATCTTTGTAGTATAATGTTGTTGGTTTGACACAAAATCTGAAATGATTCAAGCATATCTTTTTTGGGAGATACAAGGAGGTTTTGATCTAAAATCTTATCCTCATCAATAAAATAATAGATCTGATAAGCCTACCAGACTGCAGTCCAATCTAATTGGGCCCAAGGTGCCAAAAACCAGCCCCAGTGGCTTTCATTTGGTTTCCAGGTGGTGTACTAAAGATGCCACCATTTGGTCCAGTGCAGGTGGCAGCAGATGTGGCCACTTATTTGGAAAGTTCAAAAACATAATAACGGTAGCACCAAAATGGTAAGAGTTGATTATCCAAGATCCTGTGATACCATGAGTAACTTGGGGACATTATATATTGAAGTTAGATATATATTGAAGTTAGTTAAAAGTGCATACAATTGCAAATTGATTTTAGTGTTGTATCTAATTGGTGAATGATTTCTCCTGGATCTTCACAGACAGTTACGAGCTATTATATGGTTCCTAATGCTGGGAAAAAATATTGTGTGTTGCATATAGACATGAGTGTCCATCCTTGTCGAACGCTTAAAAATATGTGGATTATATTTACCTTAAGATTTATATATAAGGAGTATTTTGTGCGCCTTTTGTCAAAAGCTAATTATTTTATGGTTATCTACCAATCACCCCCAATTATGCTTTTTTGGAAAGACATTCTAGAATCATATTATTTGCCCCCTCCTAATTTTGAAATTTTTTGAAATAAAATCGTGGTTCTAAATATCAGATATCGGGATCGTATAGGTTGGGTTCTTTTCATATCAGATAGCGAATATTGGGTGATATATCGGGGATACACGCTCATATCGGATGTTCATATCAAACATTATATATAGATGCCAAATATGTAAATTTGATATCTTAGAGCTGATTTAATTTCATTTATCTAACTAATATGACATTATATGCGTGCGTGTGTTCGAGGATATGTTCATGCATACAAGTATATTAGATTAAAATAAACTATAAACGGATTCAACTAAAATTGAAAATATAAATTATAGAAATAATTGATATTTAGACATGACAAGGATAGTAGTATGATAGTAGTTAAAAAAGATTGGTAGTAGTAATAGTAACAACGAGAATGACAATAGTGGTAACAATAACAACATCTGAGCATGCAAAAAAAACTTAAAAAAAAGAGAAGTGGAAGAAGAAGAGAATGTTGGAGAAGGTTTTAGGTCTTGAGTAGTAGTTAAATAAACTTCGCAATATAGATATAGCATATGTAACTCTTTGTATGTTTGGATTTAAAGTTTCTATAGGAACAATTTTAAAATCTAGTTGATTTAAGCAAAGTGAAAGAATTTAAGTTTCCCTTATATATGGGAATAAGATTAGGAACATCAAATCTATTTCTAAGTTAAAAATTTAATTGAAAAAAACGAACCATATCGGCAGATATATCGGGGGTGATATATTGGGGCTATACATCGAGCGATACTACGAATATCGGCTGATATGCGTACAAAATGATATGATCCCATTTTTTAACGTATTATCTTGGTTGACCCCAAAAATGATATATTGGGGGATATATTGGCCGTATCGGGGATATTTAAAACAATAAATAAAACCCTCTGATTTATTTTCAATCCAATTAACCACAAGTTATGATTTAAATTTCACTAGATCAAAATTGTCCTTGAAGTTGATCTTCTTGCAGAAGTTGATCCTCTCTCATTTTTCATCATGGTAAATGTAAAATTTAAAAAGGTGTAAATTTTTCTTGATCGATAAATAATTAGATAAAAATAGGTTGGGACTTCTATTTCAAATAACTGTTTTTTTTTTTTTTTTTGGGGAAGGGGGGTATAGAACATTTTACTGGAATGTAGGTTCTCTCGTATTATGGATAGCAACCAGCCGATGCATATTTTGTTATGGGTCAAATTTGCACTATATTCAGACAAAACATACATATATAACCATATTCTCATGTCTGGAATTTGGATAGTTGGCATGTCTAACACCCTGTCTCTGTGTCGGAGCACGACAGTTATTCCATGTCTACTAATTGTAAATGGTTAGGTTTTGTCTACATCCTTAGGGCGAGATTGCAAGAGTTGTAAGTATGCACTTATATTTTTATATCAACTTGGTAGGGGCAAGAAACATGTGTAAACAAACTTAATATGGTGTACTTGTATACTAACAATTTGAGCATGATGAAAGTGGACTAGCTTAGGATCTCCTGCATACCTACTTATTAATGATTAAAAAGCATGTTATGCAATCTATTTTTTGATGTATAAAATAATAAAACTTTGATGCAACAGAGATGTGGGAGAGTAAGTTTGTTACTTCAGATGAATTTCAGGCAGATATTGGCAGAGAGATGTAATTTTGTGAATTTCAATTTGGAGAATCTATTGAAGACTGATAAACTTCTACTCTCTCAGAAGATAATGTGAGGTTGATTTTTAGTATCTTACGCAATAAACACCGTCATATGGAATTTGTATATAACAACAACTAAGCCTTGTATCCCAAGTATTTGGAGTAGGCTACATGAACCAAAAAAAGAATCACGCCGGATCGATCACTTTGATATTCCATCTCCATTCATTTCTATCAAGTAACATCTCCTTATTCAAACCTCTAAACTCAATATTTTTGCGTATCACCTCCATCCATATTTTCTTCGGTTTTCCCTTCGTTCTTTTAACTTGTCCTATATTGATAAACTCTCCTCTTTGAACTGGTGCACTTGTAGGCTTACGTTGCACATGACCAAACCGTCGTAAGCGATTTTCTCGCATCTTCTCATCGATGGGAGCTACATCTAGCTTAGCACGAATATTTTCATTTCTCACTTTATCTCTCCTAGTATTGCCGCACATCCAACGATACATGCACATCTTTTCTACACTTATTTTCTGTGAATAACATTTCTTTATAACCAAATATTTCGTACCATATAATAAAGTTGGCCTAATAGCACTATAGCAGTCCTATTAAATTTTCCTTTAAATCTTAATGGAATGTTACGGTCGCATAAACTTCCCGTTGCTATCCTCCATTTCAACCCGTCAGCTTGTATCATATGGTTAACATCATTATCGATCTCTCCATTATTCTGAATAATAGAACTCAAATATCTAAACTGACTGCTCATTTGTATCTCTTGCCTATTCAGTTTTACAGCATTATAGTTTATGGTCCGTCGTTTACTAAATTTACACTTCATATACTCTGTTTTAGATCTACTCAATCTAAAACTTCTAGATTCTAATGTATGCCTCCATAACTCTAACCTGACATTTACCCCCGCTCTTGTCTCATCAATTAAGACAATATCATCATCAAATAGCATACACTAAGATATCTCATTCTGAATGGTTTTAGTAAACTTATCCATCACTATAGCAAATAAGAATGGGCTCAATGCAGATGCTTGATGCAATCCAATTGTAATAGAAAAATCACTTGTTAAACCACCACATGTTCTGACATTGACCACTACTCCATCATACATGTCCTTAATTATGTCGATATACTTGATGAGAACTCTTTTCTTCATCAGTGTCCACCAAAGTATCTCTCGTGGAATCTTATCATAGGTTTTCTCTAAGTTAATAAATACCATATGCAAATCTCTATTTCTCTCTCAGAATCGCTCTATAAGTTGACGAAGTAAATGAATAGGTTCTGTCGTCAATCGTCCCGGTATAAATCAAAACTGGTTCTCCGATATTTTAACAGTTCGTCGCAATCTATGTTCAATTACCCTTTTCCAAAGTTTCATAGTATGACACATAAGTTTTATTCTCCGATAGTTAGAACAACTTTGAATGTTACCCTTATTCTTATACAGAGGTATTAGGGTACTCTTTCTCTATTCCAGTGTTCTAAAAAACGCCCTATGCGGGCGCATATGCGTCCGCATAGGCGTTTTCGCCATCGAAACGCTTAAAAAAGAAGAATGCGTCCAATTATGCGGACAAACGGATTATCGGATTTCAAACGTTAAAAATTCGCCTGACCTGCACCCAAAACCCGACCCGTACCCGCAACCCATTACTTATTTCCCTTCCTTTTTGATTCGATGATTCCAAAATTCTCTCGAATCGAAGCTCTCGAGCCAGCGGGGAAAAAAAATCCCTAATTCTCTGATCGCCCCTTCTCCCCTCCAATCTCACCGGCGACCCGATGACATCTCCTCCGGTGGCTGCGGTCCTCAAGGCGAGCTCTCCGGCGGCGGCGGCGACAGCGCAGGTAAATTTTTTTTTTCAGTTAAAATTTTGGATCTCTCAAGGGTTTTGATGGGTTTTTTTGGGTATTATATTTCTTGAATATTTTTGATGATTATTTTGAATAAATTGAGTTGATTTTGGGGTTTGAATTTTTTTGGTGAAAGAAAATATTCGGAAAAATAAGGGCTAGGGTTTTATTTGGGGAAAATGAGTTTTGACAATTTTTTTGTTAACTGTTAACTGAGTAGAATTAAGGGTTTGAGTTAATTTGAAAAAACGGGAGATTCAGCCACTGCATTATTTTGATTCTTCACCTCCATTAGCCGATTTTTTGTTTTTTGTTCTTCACCTTCATCGATGACCACACCACTTCTGCAGCACAAATATCAATAATTTGAAATAATAGCTGAATTCTTTTGAAATAATTCTGCAGTACAAACTTTTAGGGGAGTTTCTTTTGATAAAGAAGTTGAATCTTGCTTAAAATTTGTTGGATATAGTTACTGATGAGTAATGTACAGTTTAGTGACTTGATTAGCAATTTAATTTTTATTTGTACTTGATTATTAGTATGTATGTGTAGTAATTGCTGAACAATTTAGAAAGTTTTTTCAAACTTATGTGAACACAAGCTTTTTTTTATCAATTTTAATTTTTTTAATACTTGATTATTTCTATATCCAAACCGTACATGCATCTTGAATTTTTAGAATTTCACAAGTCCCCGAACTGAAACTTATCATACACATATCTTGTATTAGCAATATGTGGATTATTGTCATATGTTCATTGTAATTTGTAATTTTGTATATGCATCTTATAATTTTGTAATTTGTAATTGGATTATAGCCAATTTATCTTCATTTTACCTGCTTACAGTTATTATTTATATATTTTTAGAGTTTTATAGCACTTAATATATCTATTTTTATAATTATTATATTAATATATATTAAAATATTAATATTCCGCATAATTCCGCGTAATCCGCATAATCGGCGCGTAATCCGATTATGCGTTATGCGGTTCTCGACCGCACGCATACTGAAAACGCATTTTAGAACATTGCTCTATTCATTTGGCATTTTCTTAGTTTTGCAATCTTGTTAGTCATATGGAATTTGTATATGGTCATTAATATCTGTGGCTTCTTTTGCTTGGACATGAAGCAGGGAAGAGTCCTGAAAATTTCCAAGACCTAATGATCATTCATAGCACTCTGCACTTGCATTGTCTTACTGCAGATAGGAACTTTAGCACACATTTTGTCAGAAACGTGCCTTTTATATTGTTAATTGAGACTTTGAGAGTCAAACTTGGGCTTTTAAAATCAAAATCTGATGCCTTGACCACTAGTCTAGAGATAATTTGATGAAGGCACATCTAATAAAAATATAGATTGGCTGATCAGGCTGGATAGTTACTTTTATAGTGTCGTATGATTTGGACATGTTCTTTAGATTTACAAGTACTATTAATTGTGGATTAGGTTTCTGTTATTCAGATTATATTGTCACATAATGGTCCCAAGCAAGCAGTAAGAATCTGGAAATCTGTGGAACATTGAATGGATGCCCTATTAAACCAAGAAACATTGATAAGTGAACCCTTCTGTGAAGCTTCCTGCACTGTCACAATGGCGGGCAAGAAGTAGAGCTGAATAAGTTGCTGTTGGCATGCACAGGAAGGACAGCTACTTAGTTTTTAATGGGTATTGGAATGGGTGGGGAAGACCTAGACAGATGTTTATGTTACTATGTTTCTTGGATACCTCAATCATGAAGATGCACCTATATCCAATGTGTATCAGGTACATGGATAATTGGATACTCCTTGTACGCTCCTAGGATGTATACTAAATTTTGTATGTATTTCATGCATAGGAAAGACACATCTAAGTTGTATCAGAGACTCAGAAATAGATAAAATTCCAATGTGCAAATGATTAGATGCATTTATAATTTGTCCATTTAATATGAATCAAGGATGCTTTGGTAACTTTTGCCTCATTGTGATATTGTTAAAGACACAATAACTCAAATAATATAGAATTAATACTCATGCCCATAACTTTATCATTTCCATATCCACAAATGCATGGATATCCAGGAATTTCAAAGATTTACCGTATCTTTGTTTCTGTAGTGTGTAGTAATAGTATCTTGCATGGATACCAGCCGAACATAGCTAATGATTGATGAACGATTCATCACTTGCATTAGGTAAGGGTGGCACCGTGTAATATACCAAAACTTTCATGTGTTAAATTATTTATTTGGAGAAATAAGGAATTACCAGATTTGCACTCACCAGGATAAGATTATTAAAATCAGGATGTAGTAAAGTTTCAAACTTTAATCAGCTTATTGGTTTTCATATTATGACCCAATATAGTAACTGTTATTAGATTACTAGGTAATAGATTAGGGATCCAATAGGGAGAAGGGTAGAAATAAGTATGTTTTATTCTTTTAAGGGATCAGCTGTAGTTGGAAAAGAAACGAAAGAAAAAGGAGGCTAGCTGCAAAGGAAAAGAACGAGAAAAAAAAGAGAAATAAAGGAGGAGATGTGAAGTGAGTTGGCAGAAGAACGAATATTTGATGTTTAAAGCCAAGAAGAGAAAAAAAAAAAAAAAGAAAGGGTTTCGAGGATGTCAGCAGCTTAAGAAGGGGAAGGAGATGATAACAACAATTTGAGATCAAGGTGACGATTTTTTGTATTGTCTTTCATAATTATATTTTAGAATATGTTAGTTATCCAGACACAATAGTTTGGAGTTGGAAATAGTATCATAAATTGTGATATAAGAACATAGGTAGAGATTTATGTTTCAAGAATTCTGATCAAATTGACAAAGGGTTACCTTTAAATTCTTTGAAAATTGTTTTATATATTTAATTAAGAGTATCTTATCAAATATTGAATAAGTCAAATAAATATGGAAGAGAATGGAGGAGTTTAAAATTGATAGGTTGCTTTGTTGAGGAAGTTATTGTAAATCATCACATATTTTTTTAAAGTTCTAATATTTTAAAATTTTTTTTCACACTTATCATTATATGGGATTGAACTAAGAATTTAATTATAAGATGAAAGGAAAGTAGAAAACCATGACAAGATGTAAGAATATTTTATTGATGTTAGGTTCTATGTTATAGGAGAGATTTTACTAGTCGGTGAGAATCGAAATCTTAAATGTGAACATTTGATTTAAAGGCCAACTGAAGCAGCCAATCTTAAATTTAAATTTAAGATCCAATTCTCAATTAGTAAAAGCTTATATAAAAGTAAATCTTACGTTTATAAAATATTATTGTGCCATATCGTGATTTTCTAATTTCTATTTTGTCTTTCATCTTATAATTAGATTCTTAGTTCAAATTCATATAATGATATCTCAAAATAATTTGTACAAAGTAAGGTTTGAGAACTTGGTTTCAGTTTCGCTTTCAGTTTTGGTTTATCTTGGTTTTAATCAATCTCAATTGTTCACAAGTTTCAGTCTTGGTTTTAGTTTCAAATGGTGTAGAGCTAAAAACCTAACATGTTTTTACATAAATTTTAAATTTCATATGATATAATTAAAGAACATGATTGACAAAGTATTATTTTCTGAAGACATTATATTCAAAATAATTTGGCTTATGTCATAATATGTTAACACTATTTTATGTTGGTTGTCACAAGCCCTATCATAATCTCCTCCTTTATTCTAACTTGGGACCGATATTGAAAGAATGAAAATTATAAGCACAACACTGGCAGAAAGAATGTTGGTAGGATCCGGTGCGTTAGTACTGGTATGAGAGCACCCAAAATAAATAATAATTTGTATATATATTATTTGCTTATAATATTGTCTTAGTTGATGAGATGAGAGCATAAGTATATGCCAAGTGGAGCTTCGTAGAGATTTTGGGTTACGAACCGAAATTTATATACATTTTTTTTTTTGAGTTACAAACCGAAATTAATTTTTTGAAGAAATTTCTGATCGATCAGCTTCAAAGCTGATCCAATATAAGCAAAATGAGATCGTTTCAGCTGAAACTTCAAACCTTGACAGCCTCACAGTAAATCTTTAAAAAATTTTTTTCGGCAACTTCCTCGTCTAAGCAACCTATCAAATTTACCATTAATTTTTAAATTTATCTTGACTTCTTAGAGATTTGAAAAAATACTCCTAATTAAATACATAATTCAAAGTTCAAAGAATTTAACATCTCTTTGCTTATTATATCAAAATTTTTGTAACATAAATCTCTACCTATGTTCTTAAATTTGATTTTATGGTATTATTTCTAACTTCAAACTAATAAGTGTGTGCATAACCAACGTGTCCTCAAAGATAAATATGAAAGAAATATAAAAATCTTCATTTTGGTCCCAAATTTTCATTATCATCTTTTTTCATTTTTCTTGAGCCGTCGTAGGGGTGGCTTGTGGCCCAAGCTGGCACAGCCCGATATGAGTTTGACCTGCAACGGCTTTTAGAGTTGTTGCTTGTCAAATAGGGGGTTTTGCAATTTTTTTAAAGAAAACCTCCAAACGACTATTTTTTATAACTGTTGGGGGTTTTTTAGCAAAATGTTTTTACAAAAAACGACTCCAACGGTCAAAGTGGCCGTTGGGAGGGTTTTTTGCAATATTTTTGCAAAAATCTTTGCCTTTTCATCTATAAATAGCTCCTCATTAATCTAAATTCATTTTTCCACACAACACAAACAAACAACTTTCTTCATCTCTCTAAATCTCTTTACAATTTCTTACTCAACGTATGCAATTTTCACTTTCTCAAAGGCAAAGCTCAAGCTCTCCAAGACTTCAAGCTCTCTGTCTCCGAATTAGAAGAAGAAGCAAGCTTCCTCTCTCAAATGTAAAGCTTCCTCCCCTTTTCAATCTAAAGTTCAAAACATAAGCGCACTCGGCCCACCCTTCTTTCCCTTTAGAAGGCAATCTCAACTTTCAAGCTTTCCTTTCAGCTTTCGGTGCTGAGCTACATGTTTATTTTTTGTGAAAAATTTAATTCGTATTTTTTCGCAATTTTTGACTATGGATTCTGACTTCTTCGATGCTTTTTCTTCTCAAGTGGTCGGTAGTTTTTCTCCTTCTTTAATAACAGGCAAATACTGATTTTTCCATGAACCATTAGAACAAGCACTACAAGTCCCATTTGCACAATTACACGAACACATTGCTTCATCTAATTTGCTACAAGAACCCACTTAATATACACTTGCCGATCCTTCTATAAGTTCTTTCATCTTGTATAGAGCTTCCAAATATGGTATTTGGAATCATTTTGAAAAATATATTGAAGATGATGTTAGAAAAGTTAGGTGTAATTATTATCAAAAGCCTTATTCTTTTTTAAGGGAAGTGGAATGGGTCATTTAAAGAGAACACCCACCGAATGAGCCACAATAAACACAACTAAATGAATTTGGTGGTATTTTAGGAACCTTTAAATACAATCTCGTAACCAGTAGAGAACAATTAACTACGTATATAGTACATGCCGAACAACTATTTTCTATGGCCGAAAACCCAAAGTTTGAAAACTTTTTTAGAACATTACATAACCCCGAATTCAAGAAAGCCCTTGGATCAACATATAAATCCGACATAGTAAAAATATATAATGATAAAAGAAAAATTTTAATTGCAATTTGACTTTTTTGATTTATAGAATTGCCATTATTTCTGATTGTTGGGAAGGATTAAATGACAGTCATTTTCTACATGTAACAATCCATTACATGGATGAGGAGTGGTGTATTAAAAAAAGAATAATATAATTTAGAAGATTGGAATTTCCTCACAAAGCACAAATTTTTCTCAATTTTTGCTTAGTATTTTTTCAGTCTTTTAAATAGGTAGAATTTTTTTTCTCTTTTTCTTTTGATAATGCATTGCAATTGAAATTCTAAAAATTATACAATTTTAAAACTAATTTTAGAAGGAAAATTATTTCATATTCGATGTCTTTGTTACATAATACACTTTTGCATTCAAAATGAATTAAGAGTTGTTAACGAATCCATAGTTAAAGATAGAAACATAATACCATTTATGAAATGTAATGGACCAAGAAGACAAAATTTCAAATAAATTTATAAAATTTTTAAACTTTCTCCAAAAGTTATACCCCAATATGTAAGAACACAGTGGAACTCCACATACAAGGTGTTGCATGAGGCAATTTGATACAAAGATGTATTACAATTATTTACTGAAATGGAATTGCCTTCTCGTCAAATGGATCTTACTCAATGGAATCAGTTAATTTGCATTAGGAATTTCTTAAGACAGCTTGAAAGTGCAACTAAGGCACTTTCTGGAACTTACTATCCAACCACACACTTTGCACTATATTATTTAATTGAAATTAGTTTGGTTTTTGAAAAAAAAATATAACCCTGTTCTTGTAAATATTGCAGGACCAATGGAAATAAAATTTAGCAAATATTTTTAAAATTTTCCATATTTATTTTATTTTTCCACCGTTATAGATCCACACACTAAATTAGATGGAATTGAATACTTAATAGAACAATTTCATAAAAATATGATTATAATATTAATATTCAAAAATTAATAAACGATGTTAAAATATGTTTAAATATTATGTACTATATATATGAAGATATGTACGGTAACAAAGCACCATATAGAGGAAACCAAACCGACCTTGATGAAAGTGATCAAACAAATTATTATCAAATTTATTTCGTAGTAAAAAATCTAGAACAACTCACACTTCATTTAATGAACTGCATTACTATCTTGATCGGGCTAATGCAGATACTAGTTTGCATGAATTATTTGAACCTTTTGATATTTTGACTTCATGGAAAGCATAGAACTTGTACTTTCAAATGTGGACCGTGATATTCTAACCCCCTTGATGTTCACAGTAGCATCGGATTTTATTTTTAGTGCAGGTGGAAGAGTACTAACGGAGTGAAGGAGTTCAATGACGGCAAACACTTTGGAGATGTGTGTCTAAATGATTGATTTGACACAAAAGAGAGGAATCAAAGACTTGCCAACAATCTGGAGCAAGAAAACTCACAAGAAGATGATTGAAAATTGAAGACTTCACATTATTAGTCTTCATATTTTTCTCTTTACACTTGTATTTTTTCTACTTGTAATTTATTTATAACTCATAATTATCTAGGAAGTAATACAAAAAATAAGTTGAGCATGAAGGTTAGGGTTCTCTCCACTCTTTTTGGGGTTTGTATTATATTCAAAGAGATTTATGAAGTCTATTTGTAAATTTACCGAAATTGAACGAAATAAAGTTCTTTTGGTTAATCATCCATTTTAATTATTTATACAATTATTTATTAGTTAACTAATATGTAACTGTAAGTTTAAAACTAACATAGTGGAAAAAAAAATAAAAAACTCAGCCAGCCTGCACGGCCCGTGCTGTCGGGCCAGTTCAGGGCCAAGCCTCAGGACGGCATGCACTGCCCCTTTTGGTCGGGCCGTGCCTGGCACAGCACGGATGCAGCACGCTCGTGCCGTGCCGGGCACGGCCCACTTGCCACCTCTTTGCTGTCAAAACACTTTCAACTTTTCTCTTTTGTTCTTGGCTTTAGGGGTCAAAAATTCCTTTTGCTGTCTATTTTTTTTTTTGTTCTTTTTATTTGTAGACAGCCTTTTTTTTTTTTCCTGTTTTATTTCCAATTGCACCGGATCTCTAGAAAGAATAAAATATGAGCTTCTTTCTACCCTACTTTACATTGGTTCTAATTTATATTGGATCCTGGACCATCCATTAATCTAATAAGAATTTCTTTTTTGCTCAATAACATCACTTAAATTTCAAGATTGGTAATTCTTTGTTTCTCCAAATAATAAGTTAGTGCATGAAAATTTTGGGATATTACAGACCTGATGGCTATGTTTATGGTAATGCTTATATCAAGTGAAGGATGAATTCTTTTGCCACAGCTCTGTCATCTCTTAATTTTGGCAATTTCATCGTTGTTCCAATTTTAGTCCGTCATTGGCTAGAGGGTTTGGATACCGGTATATCCTCATTTGGAGCTAATAATTTGCTACTCCAATGATAATCTTGTCCCAACTTTTAATCTTGTTATGCCATCAAAAGTAGCAAGTTATTGATAAAACACCTGAGGTTGTTATTTACGCCATCAAAACTAGCAAGTTATTGATGAAATACCTGGGGTTGTTTTTTACTTCTGTAATGCTTACCATATCTCCCTTTCACCTCCCATTCTTATAGGTGCACATTGGGTTATCACTCAAACCCATGTGCATATACTATGCTGTCCATGGCCAATGAGGAAATTACCCAACGTGAACTGGAATTCTTCTTTTTATCCAATTATGGAGCTTCAGTTCCTGACCTTCTTGTCATTTAATATAATGAAATATTCATGCTCGGTGCTGGAAATCTGCAACATTTGGTACTTATACTTTTTGCTTGCATTATCTGATGCTTTAAGTTGCTTGTCTAAAACTTCTGATTCATGTAGCTGAACTAAGAGACTAAGATGAAGGCTTTGTTGTTATTTTGATAGTCTCTTCTGGTTGTAACAGATGCAGTAAAATTGTTTTGTTACTATGTCTCTGATGCTGGCATAATATGTTTTTTTTTCCAACCGTTTTCTACCTACCAAATGAACATGAATGAAAATTTTTCTTAGTATTTAAGTAAAACTTGATGTCCCAAATTAATAAAATTGGTTTTCTCGATAAAAGAAAATATGATGTAAACTAAGAAAGCAATTGCCTAAAATTTATTGTATTGTGATTCATTATGTTCTGCAACTATATTGCCATGAAAGGCATTCAGAGTTAATTTGTTTTCAGCATATTCTTATGATGAGATTCTCATTATTACTTGTTTGTATCTGATGAACTTGTTTATGAAGAAATCTTGAGGTGATGCCATTTGAGCTTTTAGAAAATTAAAATGTTTGGAAAAAAAATCATGCCATGCACTAGCATTACTTTAAGCCACTATGTTCACCTATTCTAGTTTTCTCTATGCTATTTGGTGCAGAAGCTAAACGGGAATTCAAGGACAACTGCTCCCTTCAGGTTTATAGTGTGCAAGCTTGCATCCCAAAGGATCTAGCTTTGCTCTGGAGTGCTGAATTTGTACAGGCAGAAGAGCTCTTCAATCAGCTATCCACTACTGAAAATTGTCTTCGAGACAACAGGTTCAGAACACTTTTCCCTCTCTTCTTGAAAAAGTTTCTGATTCTGGAGCCTCCCTGATTTTTTTTTTGGTTATATGTCTTCAGGCGCTAGTGAAATTTCACTTCTTATATTAGCGTACTCCTGTGTTTTTCAGGTTTTGTGGTGTCTCAAATTCCTATGTTAAGCGCACAGTTGATGGAAGGTCTGCCAGTGCTGTTTCACAACTGAAAAGTGATATAGGAACTTCTGTGAAACCTAAAACTAGTAGCATTCTTAAAGCGTCATATGCTTCGGTCCCTCAACAGGGACCTGGGGCACAGTCGAGCACAAAGAATGGAGCACAGTCCCCTTCAATGATCAGTTCAAGTGGCAAAAGTGACAGAACTTCTTTGGTAGCTAACAAGCAAAAGGCTACGCCTCAAGCAGTTAAAGATTCAGCACCTGTAAATCCCTCTATTAAAAGCAAAGGTAAGAATGATACATCATCAGGAGGTGATGGCTCTCTAGCCAGTTTGTGGGGTCGTGCATCTGGAAAATCAAAACCCTCAGGTCCTGCCATAGACACTACCAGTGGTGTTCCAAATATTGGTAGTAAGTTTGATATTTATTCCTTACCTGTTGCATGCTATGCAAATATTAATTTAGTTTTTAGTCTTAGTTGTCTTTAAATGTTATGCAGCCACTGCTGAAGCACAAATTTGTGCACAAGAAGCTGCTGATGTTATGAGCAGTGATGACGAGGGTGATCTAAACTACAAGAGGGACTTTAATGGTGCAAGCAATAGAAAGAGAAGGTTCGTCATGGATTTATCAGACGAAGACGAGGAAGAGGAAAAGGTGATCAGGCTTGCATCTCCAGATTCTCCAAGCGTGTGCCCTGTTTCAGATTCTTCACTTGATACCAGAATGATAATGGAGAAAATGAACCCAAGTTTCGAAGATCTCAAAGAAGAAAAGCTGGAGGTTAAGCAAGATAAAAGCAAAGTTAAAAGTTCTGGACTATCTGAGGAGGATGTAGAATGTGGAAACAAAAATGATATAACTGGGATTTCTTTACAAAAGAAGGCCCAAATCAATATTCCAAAGGCAGTGGATGATGGTGATAAGAAAGCGAATTATAAGACAACTAATACTTCCACTTCACCCAAAAGGAGAAAAGTGCTAAAGACACGAATTGATGAACGAGGTAGAGAAGGTATTTCATCTGTCCCTGCTGACTTTATTAACTGCTGACCTTATTTACATAAAAATTTTTGATGCTTAATTTGTTTGATCATAATAAAGATCCCTTTGCTACTTTTCCGAACCTAGCAATAAAAAATCAGCTGCTTTTCTGATGATGATTATATATTTTTTCTTAATAAAAAAAATCCCTGGATTTTTGTGAATTTCAAGGACAGTAAGCATAATGTAGATATTGCACAAGACTTCACCAAAAGCTCCTTTACATTGTTGATGATTCACATCTGTATAATTCCACATTTGGTTTAAGAAAGTTCAAGATCGATTAAGAAAAACAACACATCATTCATCATTAAATTATCAAAACTTCATGTTTAAAGGTCGATAGTTCTTATGCAGATTGAAGTTATTCTTCTTTGAACAGAATACCGAGTTAGTGTAATGTGAAGTAGGGCATTTTTTTAACGGAATACAGAGTTGTTAGTGAAATGGTAGAATGTTATGTTATTGTGATAGTAATAATTATTCTCATAGTAATAGTTATTCATTTATTCTCATAATTTATGACACGATGAACTTGCTCTACCTCTTTTGAACCGTTATCTCATATCATTTAGAAATTCCCATTTTTCCATACATAACATTCAGTGATATAGAAATCCTTTAGTGCATGGGATCTATACTCCTGTTACTACCTTCTGAGTGATTAAGCTTTAGGGATCAATGTCTGCTTTGCAAATTGTTTGATGGGATAACGGATTTCATACTATGTTTCTTTTTGTGTTTTCAAGGCTCCAGAAAGACATTTCACCCATGTTGGGTCAATCCTTGGGATGTTTTTTTTGTGCATAGTGGCAATTCTACTCTTAATTTGATGGATGTTCTGCCAAATTGAAAATTAGCATGGATGGATTCTTTCTTTGATGCTGAAATGTATTCTCAGAAGAAAACTAAAATATTGTGGGAAAGTTGTCACCTTTGTTCTCTTCAGGAATAATTTGTCATTGGCACTGATGTGAGAATAATGTTGACTAGGTTATTCAATATTCTCTTTATGTTCAGGCAATTTCTGGGATTAATGCCAATTTTAGTGCTGTCAAACATTGACACTCATGCAGTAAATTGAGAATGTTTGGCTTTCTCTCTTGTATAGTTTCATGTCTTCTTTTATTATCAATGTATTTTATTTTAAAATTATTTGCTTCCTTATTTGAGAAATACATTCTACATATTTTCTTCAAAACTTAAGAACAATAGTGATTTCAGAAACATTCGATATGTATTTTCTTGTGCCCGGTTCATGGTTTTCTTGATCAGAGTATTTCCTTTCAGTGACGGAGGTTGTCTGGGAAGGAGAAGCTGTTGTTGATAGTAATACTGACAAGAGTGCAACCAACAGTGAGGCTGGGAGCAGGTACCTGATAAACTGTGAATATCAAGAAACTATAGTTTTCTTTTCCAATTTTCTTTTTCTAAATGCATTCTCTTTTTGTGTATGCCTTAAGAGTTTAATGGACTTCCCCATAGCAAATTTATCATTTTTTCCCCCCTTCATCTAGATGTTTCCCGAACTCCAGGAGAATTTAAGGGCTGCCAAGTGGCTCTTTAGGATGAGATTATGGCAAGTTCCTTTCTTATCCGTAGTTTCCTTGGTCAGGAAGTCAGTACTATTTAATGAGAAGGGTTGATGTAAGGTCAACATGTCGTAAACTTTGTCAAATTCTTAGTGAAGCCTTGCTCTGTACGCCCCTCCTGATTGGAAGAGGCATGGATAATGATGATGGCGACAACGTTCTTGTTGATGGTGATAATATTCTCTACTTGTGTGCCAAGATAAAATGGAACCAATTTTATCTTAAAAAACCCACATATGATGTTGGAAGATGCTTGGTTAGATAAACAACATAAGATCTCTTATTTATCCATAAAAGATGAATGAGATAGTATAAGGATAGCAGACAAAGTGACAAATGATTTGGAGCATCCCTTCTTGGGCAAGAAATATAGAGTTGACTAGGATATTCTCTACAAACTTGAGATTTGGGAAGGACTTCTACATCACTTTGCAGATAATAGAGCTACTCCAACAGCTACATCAATTTTTAGAAACTGTTATGTCCATAAATGCTTCTATTTTCAAAGATCTATTGCATTATTAACTGATCTGGTAGCTTGGCAGGATAAATCAAGTTTACTAGCACTATTTCCAGAGGTTCTTGATTGATGTTGTTGTACAGTCTTGTTTGGTAACATTTAATAGCTGGATAGGCAATCATGTTTTGACTTGTTCTGAACATACTTGTATCAGTGATTTATTATTAATTAATGTACAAGACAGATCATGGTGGGCCTCTCAAATGCCAGATGCCCCTATCACATCTACAAGTTCTTTTTATCTCAACTGTTAAAACTTAAACATTTCCTTATATTTGTTGATTTTTCATCATAAACCTACATGTCCACCTTATTACTTATGATGAGCTTCAGATTCTTGAGATTTTATGATATTGCAATCATTGTGTCATTATGTCATGTTGAGACTTTATGATGTTGCAACCATTGTATCATTATGTCATGAGAAATTTCCTTCACTTCTCATGGGTAAGTGACATCCCTGAAGTGCATGTCCACTTTACTATCCCTCTGCGGTTATATCTAGGTATATTCATACCTAACTTGCTGATGCTTTTAAATGAACAAATGTTAAGAGGATCATTTTGGTTTTACTTCTTACCTATGTTGCAAGGACGTGACAAGGCTGAGATGTAATTGACATGCTTACACTATGTAAATCTGAAAAATATATTCGATGCACAAGCTTGATGCCTAAGATGGCTCGGCTGTGTGGTAATGGGTGTCCAGGCTACATAGATTCTTATCCGCTGGTTTATATTGGGCTTTATGCATATAGCGCACTGGTTGCTACGAGAAGACTATACTACATCTCCATGATCAAAGTGCCTCAACTTTGATTACGACATCTTTTTGGCATGATACATCGGTAGAATGAAGTGTAACTTCATTTATTTGAACACCTTGCAGAATTCAGATATTTAGGATGGTAGGTTATTTTGAAGCTGAAAGGGGAGAGAAAGGGCTAACCAATTTTGTAAATACAAAAAATTGAGTAATATATCTTTGTAACTTTAAACTTAATGAAGATCAGAAAAAGTTATCATTTTCATCTTAAGAATCACATACACTATCTATAGCTAGATTAAATTATCCATTCAGTGTATCCCTTTTTTCAATAATGCAGTTAATCTGCTCTCGTAATTGTGACACATACATTCATTTATCTCCTATGGAGATCTTATCCGCCTAGTGCATCGTCTTATTATAGCTTTGGGTTTCCAGCAGCCTCAGTCATACATTGATCATAATCAATTGCTATATCCACTGATCATTTGTGATTCAACTTATAACACATGACTCATTTTGATGACAGACCTTCTGTGGCTAATAAAGCACAAGCATCTGGGAAAAATGCTCCTACCAATCAAGCTAGCAAAGCAGGTAACAAGAAACCAGCAAAAGGTGGTGGAAAGGATGCCAAGCAAGGCAACATTTTATCCTTTTTCAAGAAGGTCTGAATCCCACCACAATGAGGATGGCTCCACACACAAACTGTAAGTCCTTTGGAAAACTTTGTTATATAAAACCGAAAGTAGGAAGACATAATTCCCCAGTTAGACCACTATCCAGTGTAGGAGTTGAGTCATAAAAGAATCTGAAATACAGAACTTTAGATTGTTTGTGCCAATGTTCTTGCTAGATTTGCCTTACATAATTACAATTTGCATGTGTATTTGCTATTTCATTAACTAATTGATCCCTACTTAATTTTCATTGCAGTGAAGATAATCCTAAGTAGAAAAACAATGCATTTTATATAGTTTGAAGCCTTTTGACTGGTCCTTGGTTAGGAAACTTACTCTGTCCATGGTGTTAATTATTGCATAGATATTTCTTATTCCATTCTCCTGGAAGTCAAATTTGCCTACTCTATTTGGAGTTCTTTAAAAGGTGAAGTGCTTAGAATTTTTTTGAGGAAAACTGCAGGGAAACCCCCGGTGTTTCATTAATTAAGGGAAGTGTGCTTAGAGGTGCCCATTTAATTTAGTCTGCAATATCAGGTGCCAAGAACTTCGATATATATATATATATATATATATATATATATATATATATATATATATATATATATATATATAAACCTGCTTACTGGGTTGGGCGGCTCGTTGGGCACGCCCGCGAGCCGTGCCGGGCCGTGGTTTTAATTTTTTTTTAAAAAAAATAGCCGTTGGGCTTAATTTGGGGGGGTTTTTCCAATTTTTTTTTGCAAAGAACCCCAAAACGGCTATTTTTATAGCCGTTGGGGGGTTTCTTGCAATTTTAAATTGCAGATTTTTCCCCCCAACGGTCAAAATAGCCGTTTTGGAGGGGGGGTTTGTAACTTTTTTTTGCAAATTAAAACCTTGCTTTCTCTATAAATACCTTATTATCTCCTCTATTACCATTCATCATTCTTATACAACCAAATTCATTCTAAAAATTTTTCTAAAATCTTTAATTCTCAAGAAGTCTCAAGCAAGTAGCAAGTTTCAATCAAGTGATCAAGAAGTTTCAAGCAAGTCTCCCAAACAAGTTTCATCTCTCTCTCAAATAGTCTCTCAATCAAGTGAGCAAGTAGCAAGTTTCATCTCTCTAGCTAGATATTTCACTCTCTCTCTCGAATAGTTCACCGATTAACAGGTATTTATAATTTAAAGTATTTTGTTCGGTTTTTTTGAGAATTTTAATTTGTTTTTTTGAGATTTTATTAAAATGGATCCACACTCGTCTGACGCTTTTTACTCTCAAGTCACGGGTTCTTTTTCTCGCTTTTTTAACTGATGAAGAATATCAAAATCTATGTCAACGCTTAGAACAATCCCCTCAAGTACCATTTTCTGTATCTGAGAAAGAACCAACTGATACAATCATACCCGAAACACAAACTATCACATCTACTGGGGCTACTAGATCGGACATATGGAAATATTTTGAAAAAATAATAGAAAATAGTGTTAGAAAAGCTAAGTGTAAATATTGTCAAAAAATTTATTCGTTTCCTTTAGGTAGCTAAGTGGAATTCTACATATAAAATGTTAAATATAGCTATTCAGTATAAAAATGAAATAATTTTTTTTAATGAAATGGAGTCACTAATGTATAGTTTAGATAATAATGAATGACACCAGTTGAATTGCATTTTTAAGTTTTCAGGCAAATTTGAAAATGCAACTAGAGCACTGTCAGGAACTTATTACCCAACTACACACATTGCATTATATTATCTAACCGAAATTAGTTCGGTTTTTAATGAATGTAGAAATCACCCTATATTTGAAATTATTGTTCAACCTATGGAAAGTAAATTTAATAAATATTTTAAAGATTTTCCATACTTATTATATTTTGTAACTGTTGTGGATCCCCGTTGCAAGTTAGATAGACTTGAAATATTAATAGATTTATTTTATACAAATGTCTTATGAAAATAATGTGAGGGATTTAGTTAATGATATTAAAACATGTTTAGATATTATGTATAAAACATATGAAGATATGTATGGTGTGCCAGTACAAACTACAAAAGAACCATCTACTAGAAAAATTCGTAATCCAATAATATCATCTGTATTTCACCGAAAAAAGGCAAGACAAACTAATACATATTTTAATGAATTATATTATTATTTAGAGAGAGCTAACTACGAAGATAACGCATTCCTTGAAAATTATGAATTCTTTGATATTTTGGCATGGTGGAAATCACAGGAAAAAAACATATCCTGTGCTTTCCAACATGGCCCGTGATCTACTAACTCCTCGGTGTCTACTGTAGCATCGGAGTCTGCTTTTAGCGCAGGTGGTAGAGTGTTCACGGAGTTGAGAATCTCAATGGCGTCGGACACGTTGGAAATGTGTCTGCTTGAAGGATTGGTACGACGCAGAAGATAGAGAATAAGACTTGACTAATGAAGTTGTACTAGGGACCTTAGGCTTACAAGAACAAAATGAAGTATGATTAGGAATATTTAAATTTGTAAGGATTTTCATATATTTTCAATTTTTTTTTTTTATAATTTTTAACTCATAAATCTCTTAGAAAAGATACTAAGAACAAGTTGAGGGTGACGACTAGGGTTCTCTACCCTCTCTTCGGGCTTTGTATAACTTCTAAAGAGATTTATAGAGCAATTATATGAATCTAATGAGATTAAATATAATATAATATTTATTTATTGTTATTATTTCTTGTTAAATCTAGTTAAATGAAGTTAAGTATCATCTTTTAATTTTTTTTTATTTTTTAAATAATATGGGCCGGCACGGGCCCGCTGTGTCGTACCGGCGGGCCGAGCCAGGCCCGGGAAAACATGCCGTGCCGGCGGCACGGCACGCCCCTGCCGGGCACGGCCCGATAAGCAGCTCTCTCTCTATATATATAATATATATATATATATATATATATATATATATATATATATATAGAGAGAGAGAGAGAGAGAGAGAGAGAGAGAGAGAGAGAGAGAGAGAGAGAATAGGAAATTCACCGGCGGTGAAGGGAGTTCTTTCACCGCTGCTTAGGTGATCCAATAAAATTATTATACGTGGCGCTACTTAAAGTAACAAATAAAAGAACTCTCTTAATTACCTTTTGAGTGACGCCATGTATAATAATTTTATTGGGCCACTTAAGCGGCAGTGAAGGAACTCCCTTCACTGCTGGTGAATTTTCCGTTTCCTCATATATATATATATATATATATATATTGAAATTAACAATGAAGCGAAAATGTCTTTCCTCTGAAAAGAACATAGTTTTGACAGTTGAATAACTTTATTGTTCAGGCATCAATTCCAAATCCCAACTTTCTTTTCACAACATGATCTAAAAGTCTTAATTCATTTCTAAATCTTGCCCCCTCTGCTGGTTTAGTTCCAATTTGACCTTCTAAGATTTGTACATCTAGCATGTTTGGGTTTGGTGAGGAGAGGGGAACAAATGGGCCAATTGGAATCTGCTGTGGATTTCCTTTACAAAATTGCTCTGTTTTGGTGCTGAAGAGGAAAAGAAAGCTCGATTGGAATCTGCTCATTGTTAGTTTAGGGATGCTGCTGATGTAGCAAGCTGATATTTATATTGTTTTGTATATTGAAGATGAACTGAACGAATATGCAGAATGTGCCATTGCTTCATCTGTAATTTAAGCTCTATAACAAGTTTTAGGACCAAATCTTTGCTTGTAAAAGGATCTAAAAAGTGACCACATGATTGAAATCAACAATTCAGTACAAGTACAAAAAAAAGTATAACTTGCACAAGCAGAGAATGGTCCTGAACTTGAGCAGAGAATGGTCCTGAACGGAAGCAGAGAATGGTCCTGAACTTTAATGACAGCCATTGTCATCCCTCTCAATGTTGTAGTGAATCATGAATGACGCTACCTCAAAATTTGTGGAATTCATTCAAAGAACCTGAGAATTCAGAAGATGTAAATCCTGTGACCACTGTTTGCTTGTTGCCTCTAATTTAGAGAGCGAAAGATTACTACAGGCCCATTTATTTATTAGTGATATTTTATTGAACCAACTTAAATACATTCTTGATATGTTCATCAGTCTCTGCTCCGGCTTTGGAAGATGCAAATGATGCTTGATCCTTTTGATACGGACATGATGCAGCTGTTGAAGGTTGAAACTCTAAACAAATCTCGAATCACCATGAGATTATTAACATCGAGATCAACGAGATAGTAAAGTAATAAACACAAGAATACACACAAGATACGTGGCTCAGTTAATCAAGTTCATTGTATATTCATAGGAATAATAAGATATATTCATTATGAGGAACAATAAGTGAGATAATTATGAGGAAAATATTATAAGAAGAGATTCAAGTATCTTATTACCTCTTTGTATTTCTTGTAATAACAAAAGTTCTCTCTCCCATTAATTGTTTTAATCTTTTATTTCACATATAAGAGATATGTACAATATATTATTCAAATCCTATCAAGATAGTACTATCATTATCTAATTAGTATTTCAAATCAATTAGAATATATCATCTGATTCAAGTCCAATTGAAACTCTTCGTGATTATTTAATCATATCTGAATACTCATTGGACGAGACACGAACCCAACAGCAGCAATCGCAAATCAAAGATTCATCATTGTACTCAGCTATCTGGTATTCTAAGTTTGCTAAAGTGGTACTCTACCTGTACTCGAGAAAAAGAATGACTAGCTTTGGTTTACTCTGATCGAGGAGCCACTTCCACATGTAGTAGTTTACTTTTCAACGAAAATCTGATCCGAATTCTCAGACTCAAAACCTGGTACCTCTGCCATATTGTCAGAATTCAGCAACTCTTTTCTTTAAGTACTCAAATTTGTCCACAGCAGGTTGAATTTACTTTCACCCAAAAGGGTTGATCCTATCTCGGTCTTGACAAACAAATCACGCTGATTCTTAAAGAAATAGAGATCACCACCAAACCCACATTCTGCATACAAACTGATCAATTTCACCACTGCACCTGCTAACCGCAGTATTCACATCCTTGTATTGGATTTCAAGACAGATATGTGATGTCAACTTAAAAAAAAAATGTTGTTAAATGTGAAAACTGAACAATCAACAAGAATAGCTACATCACAACACAATGTTCACAATTCTTTCCCTTTCCTCTGAATAATTCATGAAAAATCTCCTCTACCAATTACCCAATTGTTACATAAACTCAAAATACTAACTTTTCACATAATTGAACCATCTAAGTTAACCAGGATGGAGGCTTCATGCAAGAACCATTGGCATGGCTCTTGTTTCCCTCTCTATCCCTTCCCTGGTATCCTAATAAACAAGCAAAAGAAAAATCCAATGATACTGATCACTGATAACAACTCTACTCACTCTTTTCCTCAGGCATCGGCCCTGGTCCTCGAGTTCCCAAGAGTGAGCTCCAGTTCGTCTGACCCACATTCCTCATGGATCCTCTCCCCCTCCCACGGCTTCACCAAACCTCCAGCTGGAAGATTGCCATTGCTACTACTCCCGAAGGCAAACTCATCCGCCGCACAATCAGACATATGAACATCTCCACAGTCCGGTCCACCAGGCATGACAGGTGAGCACATCCCGCTCTGGCCCGGTGTCCACATCCTTGAAGACCCTTCGCTAGCTATCCCTCCCTTGTAAAACCCGAACGGTTTTGATGACACAAGGCTGAAGGTGGGCGATGAGGGTCCACTTGAGAGCTGGAGCCCTGCAAGCCATCCTGGTTCGGGAATGACCAGACGTCCAGGGCTCGCTGGAGTCGAAGATGGTAGGAAGGAGTAGTGGCTCCCAGGAGGCCATGATGGCTGGGCATTGGGATCATCCCAGTCAGTCTTGATACGTGGGGTACGAGCGGTTGGCGAGCTCAAGGGAGGGGTCACAGGCGCACTTATGGAGCCGGTATGTATGAAGAGGTTGTGATGATGGTGAGAAGGCTTGGAAGAGGAGGCAGAGGACGACGATGCTGAGGAGAGATTCTTGAGCCAAGGTATAAGGGAGTTGGCATCAGGGACAATATTGCTGATAGTGTTATTGGCATTTGTGACGTAGGACGAGGAAACAGAACTAGGGAAGGAAGAGGAGGCAGGGCTGGGGTTATATGAGGCGCATGGGCTTGGTTGGTATGATGAGCATGGACTAGGCGAAACTGAAGGTCCAGCTACATCCAATGGCTCCACCGGCTTGCATCCCTGCATTATAAAGGCAAAAAGTTAGATTGTATCAGTATTTAGTAATTAAATTTTGGTAACCTAAATGGTACAGCACTGTAAAGAAGTTTCCAGATGTGTTTGCAAGCGAGCATGATTGCTTGTTCTCCCTCCAATGCAAACATGATAAGGGCCAGACATAGCAGGCCACAGACTCACACTGAACATGCTGGCTTGTGCATCCTATTACACATGGAAACCCTACATATAGCTGGCAAAGCAAACATTTTCTTGAACATAACTTCCATGTTTTATGACAACAAAATAGTTGTGTAATCTCTTCCAAAGTTGAGTAACAATAGGATGATGAAATTGACAAACTAGGAGAAAGAAATTACGGATAAGGACAATATAGTGCAACTACATCTTGAATCAATAATAGTACTCGATACAACTTCAAACTGTAGATAAGCAGCTGGGAAAAAGAGATATTAGTTTTGTAACGACCAAACGTGCAAGTGTGTAATTTAACATAAATTCCACACATTGTAATACCTTATTTCACTAGGAGCTAAATAGAAGATGGAGTTTTTTTAGATCAATGAAATCATCCCATATTCATATTTCTCCCCAGTTGAAACATGGACGTGGCTAACTTAAATAACGCATGCTATTCATTTTTCAGATATATAAGTTCTAAACACAACATGCATGCTATTTACCAATTGTATTTGGCACAAAATCAAGCGTACACATGCAGGAGGACAAGGCTAAAAAAAAAAAAAAAAAAAAAAAAAAAATGACAAATGCACACAAGCACATTCATTGTCTAGGTTCTTCACGTAGATTCATACAGTTATCGTTTAGACAAGATACGGCAGTCTCTCAGCTGTTCACCCTTTCTAATAAAGCTCCGCATAAAGTCACTTAACACATATCCTAATTTTATTTACTACGATGAATATCCTAACTTTAATATATACTTGCATGTCAATGAATATCCTAACTTTAATATATACTTGCATGTCAATGAATATTGATACTTTTGGCGTTAAGAGCAAGAATGAGTATCCAAGATTGTTTTGGTGTAAATCAGATAAGCGTTGAACATATCACAGGAAAACATCTAATACAAAATGTTTCGCGACGTATATCCACAGAGTGTGCAAAGAGAAATATTTTGTCAAGTATGCCTGGCAAAAAAAACTGTTCCATTATGGAGCATCTCTTCTATAGAGATCAAGACTTTGTTAGATCCATGCCTCTCCATCAAGTAACTATTTCAAACCCAAAACCGTACTAAACCTGGAACTAGAAATAAACGTCAGGCTTCCATGCCTCTCCATCAAGTAACTATTTCAAACCCGAAACCGTACTCAACGTAGAACTGGAAAGAAACTTCAGGCCTCTCTGGGAGCATGATAAATTTTAGACACAAAGTGAAGAACTAATTTGACCCAAAAATTTAAACTAATAAGCAGAGGTCCCTGTATTTAAACTCACGAATTTTTCTTGTTCTATCCGACGTAGTATTATACTTGCATATAAACTCTGACTATTACGAGAGGATTATGAAACTCAAACTCAACTGACAATCATCGCTGAATTTTTCTGCCCAAATGTATGAGCTCTGCAAATATTCCATCACGATGGTAACTAGTAAAGAAAGCAAAGAACCACATTGTTCTTCTCCACGAATAATTAAAAAAAAAATGCTCTTGTTTTTTTTTTTTGTTTTCCATTTTGTTTATCTATTTCAGGTATTTAAAAAAAAGAAATTCATTTATAAACAAATTCCAACTACTCTTTCTGTTCCTTCCTTCCAGTTAGGAACGGTATGCATGCAATGATCACCTTTGATAGGTGTAGTCAATTTAACTAATTCTTATAAGTGTCGTTAAGAAGTTGCAACTTATATTATTACAATTGAAGTTATAACAATAGAATTTGCTACAATTTGTATTTATTTGCTTGGCTTGGCTTGAGAATTGAAAGTGATAACTAGATTTGCAAAAAATTTCAAATATTAATTTTTTTTATTTTCAAGAAGTCTGAAAAATACCTTATTTATTTATCGTAACGCTGTTTGCAAAGAAAAGGAAAAGTATATATCTTACGCACTTTTTCTACATTTGCACAATTATTGCAAACACACATGTGATTGCAATTATAATTGTAAAATTTTACAACTATAGCCGCAATCAGAGAGCGGAAATCGTCACTTTATAGTAAAAATGTTTGTAATTATGACCACTTTACATACCTACAACAAACAACCAAACATCCCCTTTAAGTCCAATTACTTTTTATGCCTTTTCTTTGGTACACTTTTGATGTAACAAGTAATGTCAAAATTTAGGGGAGTTTCCAAAGGAGCACACTATTTTTCCTAGTGAGCCTAGTTTTTTTAGTTAGCCCACCGTTTCTTTTAAAAAAAGAGGATTTTACTAGTGAGCATATCAAAAATCCCAACTTTGCCCTTCCTTCCTCTTCCTCTTCTCTTCTCTTCCAAAAAATCTTCTCTAATCCAAATACCCAACTCCTCCTTCCTCTTCGTCTTCTGTTCTATAAACCCAACACTACACAATATCTCTTCTCTCCCTTTTGCCTGCCGTCGCCGCTTTCGCCGCGGGTTTTAGGGTTTTAGGGATTTTTTTTTTTTGTTAACTGCTCTTGTTTGAGAAGAGAAGGAGAAGGAAGAAAGAAGACAGGAGCATTTTGGTTCAAAAAATTCGATGGCAAGATTGTAATATGATAGAAGTTTTTAAGTGGGCTCACTTGGAAAAACGGTATGCCCATCTAGAAACTCCCAAATTTAGGTGGCTGATAAACAGGTCCTACACGTTCCTTGAAATTCCTATCCGTTAATGACTTCAAATGACCTAAAATTTGTTGTAATCTTGTCAATTTACAGCTTTTGCTAATGAAAAAAATATATGCTTAACCTTTTAATAAAAGTACTTGCTTAAGTACATAAAAGGTTCAAAATCAGTAACAAAAAATAGCATTCACAATCACGTCTAGAAGGTTAGAAATCTCTATAATTATCAAGAACTTCTATTTCGAAGTGGTATGGGGTATGCCTGTCAGCCTCCCAAGTCCCAACACCATATCACGTCAACTTTATACCAATAAAAAGTCTTTTCTTATTTTCTCCTTGGTATATTTATTTACATGGAAAAATAATAGAAGTAGAAAAAGTAAAGTTATTTCTACTACTTCAGATGTTTGTTTGGTCAAAAAAGAAATTGGAAGTTGGCGAGGTGATGCCTATGTGGCACCTTACTTCCAGAATTTTCTTCCTCATGTTTTCGCTTGAAACAACACTAGGAAGTAAGGAACAAGGCAAAAAGTTATTCTTTATTTGTATTTTATTATTACTATTCAAAACTTGAACTTATGTATAAAATAAGTATTTATTTTATTTAATCAATTTAATAGTACTCCTTTAACATTCTAATATACTTTCTTCTTCTTAAAATTAGTAAACAAACACAAGAAAAACTCTTCTTTTCTATTTCCAAATTGGAAGTTGCTTCCTAATTTCTTCTTCGGTTCTACTACTTCTAGTGAGCCAAACACATCTCAAATACATCTTTAAAGAAAGACTTGCTTTAAGCACAATTAATCATTATAATTTAAATTTCAACCATGTCCGTATTGAAAATGGTGAAAGAGTAAAAAAAAAGTTGTGATATTTTATAATAAAATATAAGTTTATGTTATATGATATGTGATAGTATTAATTAAAGTTAGTTTTGAATTTAAAAATTAGTCTTAGAATTTAAAATGCACAAGGAATTTGGGACCTTTTTTTTTTGGATATTTACAGATTTGTCCTTAAATCTTTATAAATTATAATTTAGTCCTCCAAATCTTCATATTTAGGACTTAGTCCCGCAAATCCTCTAAATTACTACAATTTAGTCCTTCTCCCTAAGTTTCGTTAGCCCAGTTTGTTTTTTGACCTGATTTTTCCATTTTACCCTTATTTAATTCCTTCTTCCCTCTTCCTCCTCTCTTCTCCTTCCATCTTCCTCCTCTCTTCTCCTTTTCTTCATTCTTCCTCCTCTTCTCCGTCTCTCTTTCTCCTCTCTTCTCATTTTCTTCATTGGGTTCATTAGCTTCCCCCCTTCTTCTTCTCTTCTATCTCTCTATTCTTTCCTCCTTGTTTTTTATAGTGATATTTAAATTATTTCATTATTTAAAAAAGTAAAAATTAAATTCTGTCGTTTATTTGGATGGAAAAACTAACGGAGAAACTAAATTGTAGTAACTTAGAGGATTTGAGGGACTAAATCCTAAATATGAAGATTTAGGGGGCTAAATCATAATTTATAAACATTTAAGGGACAAAACTGTAAATACCTTTTTTTTTTTTTTTTTTAAGAGACTACTATTTCCGAATAAAGAGAGTATCTAATAGTCAACTTCTTTGTTAGCAAGCAACACTTTCTTAAACACGCCACCTCTCCATGGGGGAGTTTCTAAAGGAGCACACCATTTTCCTAATAAGCCCATTAAATAGTTCATTTTTCTTTCCGCCATTGATTTCGAACCGTTGGAAAGCACTAGGAAAAATGGTGTGCTACTTTGAAAACTCCCCTCCATGGAAATAGCTGTCTAAATGTGCTCCTTTTGATGGATGGATCAACGAGCAGTCCTAGTAGAGCCAGCCCATACTCCCCCATGTATTTTACAGCTATGCACATATATAGGCTTTAACCAAAGGATGCTGTCCTTTCTTTATTTCATTAATGCGCCCTTCACAAGGCACTCACTCGCCTTGCACCCATCGTACAGCGAATAATGGCGATGAGTTCCCACAATCCACGCCCACACACCCTCTCCCAAAAGCCCAAAAAGAGGGGAGTTTCCAAAAGAGCACACTATGTTTCCTAGTGAGCCCACTTTCCAACTGAAAGTCCGAACAAAAGAAGAACTATCTAGTGGGCTCACTAGGAAAATTAGTGTGCTACTTTGGAAACTCCCAAAAAACACATCTCAGATGAGTAAAAAAAAGGAAAGAATCTAAGGAGTGTACGGTGGTACTCAAGAGAAAGAGAAAATAGAGGTCACTGCTAGAGGCAATTTCGACAGCATGCAAAAAGCAACATTGCGATAATTCACCAGAAACTTTATTTACGCACGGTAAATTACTTTTGACACACAGTTTTTTACTCTTTACACCAACCTCACATCACCAATTTACTCTATACGTCCATATTTTTTTTTTCAAAATTAACTCTCTCTCTATCTATCTCTTCTACTTTCGGTCTATAGCGAAAGAGCCCTAAAATCCCAAACTTTCCTCCGACCCAAAAAAAATAGTAACAAATAATTGTAAATAAAAATGCATAAAAAACTAAGTATAATTTTAATCCGTATATGAGATTTGTTTTCCGACATCAATTGCACGTTGAATTTTTCTATTTGCTTCAAAAACTCAAGCTAAAAGCTAATTAGACTTCCTAGTTTTGCGGTTAAAAATATTTTTATTAAACCGAACAAGACGCGTATCAAGCTATCCATTCATAAGATCAACTCAAGCAGTCCAAGTTTTACAAAAGAGCCTACAAGAAAGTGAAAGAACCTTAATTTCACTTGTCACAGTAAATTCAAAAAATTTAAAATTCTTCCTAAATTTTTTAGACACGTGAATGTAAAAATTTTATAAAATCAGGAAATCAATAAGTTTGTATGAGATGTATTGTTTTAAGATTTAAATAGCACAATTTTTTTTTTGGATTTTAGAGAGAGAATAGAAAATGAAGATGATAACATTATTTTAAATTTTTAAGAAGTTTTAGAGCTTTTGAAATTTAAAAGGATAACTCAGTCAACAAAAAATTGATAAATTTATAATTATTTGTAAGTTTTAAATCTATGCATCAAGAGTAAATTATCGTGCATAAATAGAATTTCCCATCATCCACGAGAGTTTCTAAATGAGCACACCACTAATCCCAGTGAAACTATCTCCTATCGTTTAAAAATTTACAAGTTTGATATTTTATTTTGTGACCTTAATTTTTATCCTCGTCGGGATTAATTATTTTATTTCGTGACCTTAATTTTTATCCTCGTCCGGATTAATTCCTGAACGCAGCTAAAAAACAGTTCAGAAAGTAATTCCAAAACAGTTTGATGACTGTTCGGAAGCTAATTCCGACTTAAAAAACAGTGTGCTGACCAGTAATATGCTCGTTGAGAAATTCCGATCACGGATCATCCAATGGAACTGCATAGGCGGCGTGAACTTGGGGTGACAAGCCCATGAGGGACTCCAGCTGCATTGGGAGCTGGAATTTACGGAATTGCCCGCCCAAGCGGAGATCCCGTGAGGGTCGTATCCGTAGAGGGCGAATATTTTAATGGAAAAGTGGGTTTAACGTGCACCGACAAATTCAACAACCCAACACCAACAATTTGGGCCGTCCTCGATGGAGACAAAATAAATAACAATATTTTTACTTTAGTTTAACTGATTAATAATTAATTAATCTCAGCTATTTTGACCACGTCAGATCTGGTCCGGCGCAAGGGGAGTTTCTAAAGGAGCATACCTTTTTTTTTTTTCCCCCAGAGAGCCCTTTCGTAACTGTCCAAACTAACCAAAATTACGCTATGTAATGGGCTTGGGCTTACTAGGAAAAGTGTTGTGCTCCTTCGGAAACTCCCGGCGCAAGTCAGCACCTGCTCCCTTGCGCCGTTCGCCAGCCTACTCGTACACAGCGTATAATCATGCAGCTCTTTCGCGTATGTTAGCGGACTAGAGGTGACGCATGCTAACGTACGCAATCCGGCGCGTTCCTCTTTTCACCGCGCCTGCGGCTAAGGAACGAGAAAGTAACTGCACGAATTACAAGAAAGAAAAAATTCCTCCGCGAAGTGCCGGCTCACGTTAGCAAAACAGAATGGGGCAATGCTACCATGCGCGCACCTGTGGGAAATGCAACGCGGCCCCAGTTCAACGTCAAAATCGGAATCACGAGTTCGCCGCACGCCCCCCTAATCTAGAGGCCTATTCTAGCCAAGCTATACAGCCAGTGCTACCGTGAGCCCGGCCGTTCTAATCAATCACGAATGTTCTAGACTGCTAAAGAAGTCAACTGAAAGCTAAGAAGAGAGAGAGGTCGGTGAGCTTACCTTCCGGTACGTTGTGCCGTCGGGCTCGACGGTCCAGCCGGCCTCGTTGCACAGGGCCTTGAGGACCTCGTTGTTGTCGCAGTGCTTCGGCAGCGTGTAGTTGCCGTACATACGCAGCCCCGAGTAGATTTTGGCAGCGATCGCCCGCCGCCGTCGCTCCCTCCGTTTGTTGTTCTCCCTCTCCTTCCATGTCGGCAACCTCGTCCCCGACGTCATCGGACAAGATCGGATCTGATTACTGCCGCCCGATCGGTATCCTATCGCCGACAGCTTGCTGGAGATTTGAGATTCGCTGGCTTGGGCCTTTTTTGGGGATGGGGGGGAGCTTAAAGCAACGAAAAAGTAGCGATGAGCGGAGGGAAATTCTAAATGCGCCTACCCTTTTGCCAAGTGAGAACACCTAGATAGACAATTTCTAAGTATTTTAGCAGGGCTAACTTAGCAAAAGGGTGGGCTCATTTAGAATTTCCCTTGAGCTGAGGGAAAATTCTATTTGAGCACACCAATTTGCTTAATGCGCTAGAAATAAGTCATGGGAACGGTTTTTGCACTAATAAAAAATTGGTTTCTCAACGGTTTAACAACATTCAGTATTAATTTGAGGAAAAAAAACAAGATTATAAAAAGAATTGACAAATTTATAAATTTTTAAAACTTTAAGAGGTGGGATTACTGAGCAAAGTGGTGTCCTCAAATAGAATTTTCCCCTATAATTTTAGAGAGCACACCTTTTAGAATCAGAAATTAGTTTCGAAACGATTTTCAAACTGTTCAGCTATTAGTATTTAAACGGTTTTAATTTTGTTTGGAGAATAATTTCTTAATATAGCAAAATTCAAGTTAAAGAAAGACGGAGTTCTAATTTTTATAACTTTAAAGACAAGTGGTGTGCTCATTTAGAAATTCCCTGAGCAAGGGCCATTTCAAAAGATGGGCTCGTTTATGAAGTGACCCTGAGAACATTGAGAATTTACGGGCATGCCACTGAGGGAGGATGGGGATGCGTCATGCGTGGGGTTGTGTGAGAAGCGGGTGGCTGCAAGCAATCGGAGTCCAACAAGGGAGAATAATATTTAGAAGTGGGGTCCACGAGGAAGTGGGGACCACATAGGGCCGTATACAGTTCTATACAAATTTTTGAATTAATTTATCTTATTTTTTTAATTAAAAATTTTGTACAGAAAAAATAAAAATTTAGTTTTTAAATACGTTTATTACCATCCCTCCCTTTTGGAAGCAATTTCATGAATTGTTTGTTACTCCATTGGATTTTGTTAAGCAAATTTTATCAATTTAGCTAACACATTAATTGCATAATTTGTGAAAATAAGTTATTTTCATGAAAAGTTATTTGCCTATATTTTATGAAAATTAACGAACTTAATTATTTTTATATTAAACACGTAAAAAGAATTGAGTTAATGGTAAACTTTAGTATATTTCCTCCAATCAATGGGTCCTCCGTACCCTTACTCTCATCTAAGTCCTCCTTAAGATTGAAAAAAGAAATGGAAGATAAAAAGACAAATGCCTAAATTGGATATGAAATTATCTTTCCAATTGAAATAGAGTTCGAAGGAAAAGTATTGTCTCTATACACTAATAATAGTTGACCTATACTATACTGTTGCATCTGATCATAATAGACATGGTTATTACATATCAGATGAAATTACGTAGTTTAAATAAAGCGTTAATTACAGTCAGATCTCCTGTAGTATTGGGAGTGTGTAATTTAACACCCCTGAAGTTTGAAACTCTCAAAAAATTTCCTGAACTGTTAACACTGTTAGTGAGAGTTAGTTATTTTCACTCACTTAGTTATTTTCACTCACTTTTTTTTAATTAAAGTGCACTCTTATCCCTCAAATTCCTATTCTACCTTTATCCCTCTCTTTAACCAGCACACACACACACTCTCTCTCCCCCCCTCTCTATCCCTCTCTCTCAGTCACTCATGCTCCCTCGTTGACTGAGAGAGAGGGATAGAGAGAGAGAGGAGAGAAAGAGAGAGAGTGTGTGCTGGTTAAAAGGAGGGATGATGGTAGAATAAAAATTTGAGAGACATGAGTGTATTTTAGTAAATAAGGAGAGTTAAAATAACTAATATTCACTAACAGTATTAACAATTCATGAGTTTTTTGAGAGTTTCAAACTTTATATATATTCAGTTACACCCCCAATAGTACAAGTGGTCTGACTGTACTTAATTCTTAAATAAAATAGAGAAGAATCTAAAAGGCAAAAATATTTGTCCAAATAGAAAGCATAATCATCACCAATTCTATTTTCCTCTAATTTTTATTAAGAAAATAGAAAAAGAAACTACTCAACCAATTTCCTACAAGTAAGATAGAAAGCATAGTCATCATCGATTCCATCCGGTATGCATTAGATTAAACAGCAAAATTATAGATCTCATGAATGAGAACCTTGATGCATATTTTTCATTTTTGTATTTTGTTTTTTTGGGTGAAATTCTGCTACATAGATTCTCTTCAACCTAATTTTAAATTTTTTTCCTCTCTTCAACCCAGTTGAAAGCAAGCACTCCTTCAAAGGAAAAGAAAAAAAAAAAAAAGGAAAAAAGAAAAAGGAAAATAGGGGTAATATTGGAAAATGAAAAGCAGCTGTGGGAAAATTCTATTTGGGCATGCCATTTTATTCTTGACGCAGGATTTTGAAACTTATAAATAATTATAAGTTTGCAATTATTTTTTGGACTAAATTACCCTTATAAATCTCAAACTAAAACTTCTTAAAATTTAGAACTACGACTTATCGTTTTCCTCCTCTATTTTCTCTCTAAAATCCTAAATAATTTTTTTTTGTATTTAATTAAAAACACATCTCCTACAAAATCATCAATTTAATTTCTTGACCACTTAAAATTTTTTACATTAACGTTTCTGAAAAAATTAGAAGAATTATAAATTCTTCGATTTCATCGTGACAAGTGAAATTTGGGTTTGGGTTTGAGTTTGAATTTTCTTATGCAAATAGAAAATTTCAACATGTAATTGGTGTTAGAGGACGAATCCAAGGTACGTTTTGAATTTTTTTTTTTTTAGGTTTTATGCGTATTTATTTGAACTTTATTGTTAATTAGTGGTTGGAAATTTTAGTATGGACAGAATTACTACTGTTATTAATTAACAGATTTGATATATATATATATATATATATATATATATATATATATATATATATATATATATATATATATATATATATATATATATATATATATATTTCAATCAATATTAAGTATCCTGAGAGACCCACTGTAATCCAGAAGGAAGGAAGCGGTGGAGGCAAGGCAAAGTTATTTCTAATTCAGTACCTGTATTTTAAAGGTTTGGACAGAGGCTATATTTATAGGTTCTCCTCTTTTTACATAAGCAATGACATGAAACAAACAATTCTATATAAACCCACATCCTAGCAATACTCTATCCAATGTGGGACTATTTTTTCTTCTTTCCCTTTTGTTCCATTTGGTTGTACTACTCTTTGAAACAATTTTCCATTCACCTAATTCATTTATTTTTGAACTAGTGAATTGACTCAAAGATTCAATGTTCAAACATACATGAATTCAACATTAATTTCCTTTTGTGGGGAAGACTTTGCTTGCTGGTCGGATATTAATACCCGACTAGCATGTTTTTTGGTTGGGTATTAATACCCAACCAAAATATTTTTTGCTTTTAAACTAACATCCGACTCAAACAAAAATGGATAAAAATGTGATCGGATGGATAAGGATTTAGAGAAAAAAAGGAGGGGTATTTTTGAATTTTTTTTTGAATATAAATAGTAAAATGATAGTATTTAAAAATAAGAGTTTGGTATAAATAGTAACAGTATGCTAAGAGTAGAGTACCATGAGCAAATAGAATTTCCCACAGCTGTGGCATTGAGAGCGCAGAGAGTACAAAAACTTCTCTCAACTGCGAGTTTCTGCTTCATGTGAGGAGCGACCAATGATGCTTCTGCGAACTCTTTCGTGCAACAGAAACGAGAATTGGTCGGAAATAGAAATTGACCGCGACTCGAGGAAAAAAACCTCTGGTCCGGTGCGGTTCAGGCAGCAAATTAGCCCCGCGGGGCCGCTCGTACGATGCAATTATTTTGGTTTCGTACTTCGTGAATCGAGCTGGGATCACGTGAAGAACGGCGCGAGTCTTTTACGCGGGCGGTTCGTGTCGGGTTAATTTTCGTCTGAACTAATCTAGACCGGCCGGTTTTTTGGGATAGGATGGAGTGAGAAATTAGTGGGAGAGCACGCAAATTAGTTTTGCGCTCCTTTTTGGTTGACGCGGGTCGTTGATCTTGTGTTATGTGTTCATACGCAACAATCACATTTTTTTTATTTATTATTTTTTCATTTTTCTGTGAGAATATAATTAAGAAAATTGCATGTCAAAGATTGAGGAAAAAAAATGAAGGAAAGGAAAAGAAAATGAATAAGAAAATGCTTTTTGTTATTTGATTTGAAAGAAAATATTAAAAGATAAAAAAATATTTTCTTATTGGGAGAAACTAATTTTTATTTTCATTTTCTTTCTTTCCTTTTCTCTTTCTTTTATTTCTTCTATTTTCTTCGAAACCAAACACAGGTTAACAGATTGGAGAATTGAATCCGAGGAATTTTTAGTTACTTGTCCTTCATTGGTATTGTTGAACATAATATTTGGCTGGAACAATTTTTTCCATCACAGGCGTTTTTTTTTTTTTTTTTTTCGTTCTTATAACGAAATGTTGACAATGATGAAACGGTGGTCGGTGAATTCCACCTACCCGAATCTATGAGTCAGAGGTAGTGACTTTACGTCAAAGCATAGTAAGCGAGCCTCGCTACAAGCTACAAGAATTTCGAAGTCTAAAAAGGAGAAAAAGAGGTATAAACAAGAGACTGGGTCTTGGGGGTGACTCTCTCTCTCTCTCTGTGTGTGATGATCATGAACAGCAGGATGATGATCAAATGGCGGTGTCTTCTTATTGTTGGTTAGCTGTAGCAACATTGTTTCCTGGTATTTTGACAAGTCACATATCATATGAACAAGGCATTTTGAATGGAATACATTGATGGTTTCACATAGGAAGTCTTTGAATGGAATATGGGAAAGAAAATACTGTATTTATTGCTTCCCAAAAAGAGTTTGATTAGGTCATTAGAAACAACAATCTACAAAGGCCAGCATGCATGTCGCTCGGTGTGGCAGTACAACTGTAAACTATCAGATTGCCAATTTTTTTTTTCCGTTTTATTTAATTAGGACTGTAAACAATAATCAAACCTGAAATTGAGACTCCCAAAGTCAAATTAAGCCTCGTAAGAGTTCAAAACAGCCAAAAGTAAAAAATTTATTTTTCTAATTTAAAATTTTGAATTAAACAGGCTACGAATTGAACATTAACCACTCCATTCTCATCACTTCTGTCAAAGCATTATTCTGCTATGAAACTGATGTCGATCTAACTCCCACCCACATGTATGATTGTTCGAGAAATTAGACGGGTGCTATGAAAGGTCTAGATATATACACATGTCAAGGAAAAAAAAATATTTACCATTTGTCACCAAAGCCGGCAATTGTGGGCTGGATACATTAGTTACTAAAGTCTCCACAGGTAATACAAGTGTTTCTCCTTACAGCAATGGCTCAGACCGGTACTATAAAAATGCAACCATATGGTCTAAAAGGATCCACAAAAATTTTAGATTGCAACGATGCACACAACAAAGGAGAAATATTCAAATGTTAGAAAAAAAAAAAAAGGCAGCTATTTTGAAAAAACATGAATACTAATGTTCCTGTTAGTACTCATCATTAATAAACCATAACTATGGAGAAATCTTTTTTCCTCAATAGTTAACTAGGCCTAAAGAGGTTTAGGAGGAAAAGGCAAACATTTACAAGGGCAGAAATGAAAAAACGCAAAAAAAAAAAAAAAAAAATTCTTTTCCTCAAATTTCAAAATGTGCAGTAAAATATTGTTATCTCCACTCACCTCTGTATAGATAATCATATAGTCATGGCCATGCCTAAAAATGGCTAAAAAAGATTAATACAAGAGTTGAGCAGCTGAACAAGATTTTTCAACGAAACATACCACATTGGACTGCGGAGAATTGTGTCAGGATTCAAAGGAGACTGATACGAGAAATCCCAAGAGAGATTGACTACTTGCTGTGCTCGGAGTCATGGGCCCAAGAATCAAGCGTTTTCTGTCTACACAGTGGGCTTATCCATTTCCTTTAGGCCCACATCAAGTCTGGTCCATAAATCAACCTAGACCCGTGAACATTTTGGATAAAAATCATGGATTGTATAGATGGTCCCATATAATGTGGATTAAATTGAGACCCACAATGTGAAGTTAAACAACTAAGACTTGTCTATATGAATATATTACACTCTCAAATAATATATTTTTCTGGATGCAGCATGTCTCGTGGCTCAGTGGCAAAGCAAGAGAGTGGATAATAGAAGGTTGCAAGTTGCGAGAAGTCAAGAATTGATGAAGGCAAAATAAAAAAAAAAATTCCAAGAGGTCAAAAAACTGTGAATTTTTTTCAAATTCCTTTCAAAGGTCTTTATCCATATTATGCCACATAGGGTTAGTTACTGTGTATATGAGTCGGTAGTTAAGATAAGTTATATGAATCAACGGTGAAAAAGTCATGATCTCATTTTTTTTTTCAAATATTTTTTTAGAATCATAATCTCTACATCCTTAGCTTTCCTTAGAATCAAATTCTATGAATTTTGAGATTTATTTACCCCCTCATCAAGTAAATGTCATGTTCATTGAAAATCGCTAATTTTGTATTTACTTGATATAAGACCAAATCACAACTAAAATTCAAGAAATTGGATATGAGTGAACTCTAAAGGTTCGAGATCATAATCCAAGAGAAATCTTTTAAAAAAATTATTAGAGAGTGAAAATGAACTCTAACCCAGATAACTTGCACAAGGCAACAATTCATTTACATTATTCTCGTTATATATCCAAATATTCAAATGTACACATTAGAAAATGCCAGTTTGACCATTTGCACATACAACTACAAACAAACACCTAGGCCTTTTATCCAAAGTACTTGGAGTAGATTACACGAACCAAAAGAGAATCACGCCGGATCGATCATGTTGATAATCATTCTCCATTCATTCCTATTAAGTAATATCTCCTCATTTAAATCTCTAGAATCTAACCCAATACAAATCCGATAAGAAAAAAAAAAAAATCCGATATGATAAAGCTTAAGTTCAAAGCCTGAGACTAGATACATGCACCGCATCATGAAGTGCATGTATTCAATGACTGTCCTCAACAAAATACCACAACAACAACAACTAAGTCTTTTATCCCAAGTACTCAACAAAATACCAAACATACGAAAGAAGGTATTTATTCAAAAAACCAGAGAGAGAAACAAAATCAATATCAAACAAGAGGAAAAAAAAAAAAAAAAAAGATAAGAAACTTAACAGTTTATCTAGTTAACAAATCTCACAATAAGCCTCCTTGTGAAATATTGACTCGGCAATGCAAAGTTCCGAAGCACAGTAGAGTTTAAAACCTCTTTTCTTTCAATAGGAGTCCTCATTATTTGTGATTTCTAAAATTGAAACAGCAAAAGCTCTTTCAAACATAACATAAGTTAAATATTACAACCATAATGCATTGAATCATGTTATGTTACTAGCGAGAGTATTGATATCAGTTAAAATCATCAAATGAGTTAATACTTCATTGCAAACAAACTCTCTGTTGCATTCAAAAGTTGTATGGATTGGCTACAACCGATGGTCGGTAATGCGTCAAGACCAAATAACTCGAGACTCTAATCATACCGAGTGGTTAATAGCAGTTAAGATACAAAAGATGAGAATTACCCTTTTAATTAAAAAAAAAAATATATTATTATCCATTTGTAACAATATAACCTCTTACTAAAACTGCTATTCTATGGGAATGTACAAGAAAAACAGTTATACTGAAGGATATCCCCCTTTATATTTACTGAAAACAGCAATATAATGCCATCAAACAAATATCATGAAGATTCTAAAATTATAACTTGCATTCCATTGGCATAAGCATCTCATTTTGATGTTTCATGGTGTGTTACTAAATATTTTGGCGATATGCTATAGTTAACTCCATAGATTTTTGTGGCATAAAGCCATACGTAGAGGATACAACACCTCTACCTAATTCAATTAGGTGATCGTGCATGAGAAAATTATGCTGCAGCTAATGTAGTTCTTGAAACAACTACAAATTAAACTCACATAGCATACAATTAGATGGAAACTTAATAAATAAATCGAGAGAATGGATGAACACACTAATCAACTTGCATTAAGTTCTGTACGAGCACTCTTCTTTTTGCATTTGTAAGTTATAAATATATGTACATCAGCTCCACAACCTTGAATCAGTAAGTTGAGCCCTCAAGATGGTCTAAGAAAACCCGTTATCTTCTTTATCATTATCAATGTATCGCTTAATCGTAGGATGACTACTGAATAGGAATATAATTCTGAAGGCTGATTGAAAGATCAAAATATCAACAAATCTGGTTAAAAAATTAGAGGATATGGGACATTTACTCAATGATAAAGCAAAAACTACAAAAATCCTAACAAATTTTTGGTGTCAGATGATTTAGTGTTGAGCTGATAGGTTAAATCTGCATACCTTGCCCACGCTCAAGTTGGAGTGAGCCACAACATGATCCAAAGTAGATGAATTCAAACAATAAGGACATGTCCACATTCTAAACCTGCAACTAATTTAGTGCACCTCAGTAATAAATGCTTTGATAACTGCCATTAACAATATCGGATGGGAGAATAAAAGCAATTTTAGACAGGAATAGGAGACAAAATCATGGTAATAGGAATTGATTTATGAAACAGATGTAGGCATGTAGCTATGACAATCAATTTCTTCCGGCAATAGATTGGATGACTAGCAAGAAAGCAAACAACTGCTCCAGAAATTTTCACATCAGTTGGGTATCAAGCCATCTTTTAAGTCCAAAAGGCGTCAATTATGTTAAAATATGGATTCAGTATACTCATTTTAGAACTTTTAAGGCATAGAAAGAAAACTGCAAAATATTGGTATTTAAGTCTGGTCTGAATCTTGGCCTAATAAAATCCCTGAAAATCAATGTTCCATATCAAAACACATGACTTCTTCTGTACAGCACCCACCACCTCTTATCACGCCACACATCCTCCTTACTCCCCCACCCACCCACCACACAACCAACCCCACCACCACGACTCACCCCCATAAAAAAAAAAGAAGAATAAGTAAAAGGAAAGAAACAGAAAGAGAACTGCCTATACAACCACGCCGTGAGCCCCCTTTTTAAGTGGGATTGGTTGTGAATTTATGTTCTATTGATCACCCTAATTAACGACTAAAATTTCAGAACCCCTGAAGGTTTATGATATCAGAAGATAATATCAAATGCATCATATCAACAACAACAACAATATTGATACAGATATCATGTTGGATTTCTCACAATTTAAATGACAAATACTTTCAACAATAAGTTGCTATGGGGAAAAAAAATCAGTAAGAACTTGGATCATCAAAAATGCAATGAATCTATATTATAAGCAGATATTCAAAAATAAGTAAGTAGAAATAGCAATTATATTCAAATTTAATACCAACACCAATTAAACACCAATAGTTTTGCTAGAATCTCTTACTTTTGTGTTCAATAATCACTTCAACCCTGAGCTCTTTTGTTATAACCTGAAAATGATTGGGCCACAACACTGCCGTGAGTGATGGGTTAGGATTAAATAACTTTCGACTCTTTCCTTTGAAGCGGTTAAATATTTCTTTTTTCTTTTTTTTTTTTAAATTTCTTTCTTTGAATGGAGATTGGTCCACAGGAGGTTAGTTCCATAAATAAACTCTTCATCTTAAACATTTGGGATCGGTCACATGAATCCTTTTCTTCCACTCAACTCCATAAATGTTATCTCCGGAAAATTCTAAATGCGCACCACACTTGACTTAGTGAGGACCATTTTCCACTGTAGTGCTCATCACTTCACTATAGGATGTGGTCAAAGTGTGGTGCGCATTTAGAATTTCCTGTTATCTACTCATTTAAATTAGGGTTAATTACACTCAGACCCGTTGTAGTATGAAACATGTAACACTTAGACCACATGAAGTTTAAAACTCTCACTTAGACCGCCTGGACCAGGGGGTCTGAATGTAATTAAAACACGGTGATTTAGATACTTCAGGGGGTCTAAGTGAGAGTTTTAAACTTCAGGGGGTTTAAGTGTTACATGCCCCATAGTACAAGGGGTCTGAGTGTAATTAAAAACCGTCATTTTCAGTGCCTCCACCTATATATACATTTAGGCCTACCTCTAGTTCACAAGACTCCATAAATTCATATCACTTCTCCAAACTGGGACAGTAAACAGCCTAAGTTGCTTATGCCAGCACCATGTCAATCACTTCTCTGATCTCTCATTTCATCATCATAAGGAGCAACCTCTAGTCCTACACATTTATTTCAAAAGAAATGGAAAGGGAAAAAAAAAATGAAAAAGAGAACACTGGTTCCTCATATTTATGGATTCAGATTCACAGATAATTAAGTTGGATAATTGATCAATTAAAAAGAACCAATACTGATCAATTATGTAAAATGTCTCCATCCTATGTACACTTCTACTTTTCCCCAAGAAGGTTATTCTGAAATTGATCAACATAAAAGGACCAACCAATATTGATCTTGAAAGTTATCTATCTAAAATTATTTAAAACTGCAATCTACAAATCTCATCAAACACTTAAAACACATAACTGCACAGAAAGTGATAAAGCGTCATGAAATGTTTGTGCCATTGGCACAAACTTCATGTTTCATTCAGTATTTCATAAAATTTTTAATCCTATTGTTCACTTAATAAGTGGATACACCCAAACTATTGTTCTTATTAAATTTAAATTGGTATTACTTTTGGACATAAAGCACAATCCAGACGATACAACACTCTGACCCACTTGTGTACTGATACTAAAATAATGATGTTGCAACTAATCTAGTTTTTGAACAACGTTTCATCGTAAGGATGTATCAACCTAATTTTAACATAATTTACATTCTTGATATCAGATTAAATCTAGAGTGAGTGCGTTATATTCGTTTCATTTTTTTTTTTCATATTTTTTGTGATTTTCTTGAAATTTTCTAGATAGTCACTTAAAATAATATTATTTTAATCACCGGTGCGCCCTACACATATTTTGACTAGTCTCTCTTCTTTTGACTTGTAAATATGAAATTTGACTTTATTTTGGTTAGTTTAATTTGAAATTATAATTTTAAACAACTCTAATAACCTATTATTACTAGTCATTTGTCCTAAATCTATTTTGTTTTTAATCACCCATACCTTACCTTCACCATGCTTGTCCTTTGGCCAAGTATGACAAGCCATCATCTTACCTCAATATCTTTCCTTTGTCTATTATATCTTTTTCTCTCTTTCCTTTCATTTATTCTCCTCATCAATTATTCACTCTCCTTCATTTTTCATTTCTCTCTTCCTCTTTTTTTTTTTTACTAGAATAAGAAAAGCGAAGAAAGAAAAAAGAAAAAGAAGTTATGTAGCCTCTAACTCTTAAGAAGAAGAATAAGAAAAGAGAAAAAAAAGAAAAGAAGAAAAAGAAGTTTTTTAACCTCAAAATAGGCTTGTCTTCCTACCCATCAAAGCAAATAAAATCATATCCACTCTCATGTTTTATTTCTAACTCTAATTGTTTATGGTTAACTTAGAATTTTGATTTGTTAAAACTTAAAAAGATAATATCTTTATACAAAAATATCTATGATTATTCTAAAAAATAAAAATATGATTTTTACACTTTACTCTATATTTATGTATCAAATTTATCATTTTATTTATAATCTCTCATTCTTAAACTACAAATTGTAAAGTTAAACTATATACTTTATTTTTAAATTATAAAAATGTTATCTCTATGAATGTTCATCATATTTGGATATACATTTGAATTTTCCATATAACTTCTTCATGTATAATGCAATGATTTTAAATCACTTTCCACTTGCCATTAGAACACAGGTGTGTGTGTGTATGTGTGTGTGTATATATATATAATCATGTTTTAAAGAGAAGCTTTTAAATCAGTTACTACATTAAATTGTTAAAATATTTCTTTTATACGAGATATTATATTAGGTCATAATTCTTTTTATACTAATCCAAGTTTATTTGAAAAATATATACATTAGTAAGATTTAATAAATTTACTACTTTCCATACTATGAATCATGCTAGAATTTAGAAAATTAATATGTTATTAAAATAATCGTTATAATAGTATTAAGCCTATTTAATTTCCATCTTTATAATTTAGTATCCACTTACCTAATATGTGTTTATATGCATAATTGTATATGCATGATTGACATACATGATCATCTTAGGTATTTTTACATCCTAATATTCACTTATATACATGTTTATATGTATACTTATATTTATTTGTGGTTTACATACATGATTATTTCCATAACATTCATTCTAGCATTCTGAACTCCATGTTTGTTTTGACATATACACACTAATTACTTGTACAAGATATATGAAAATATGCCGAATTTTCCTTATTAGTACATACACATGTCTTAATAATGCCATGAATCCTGACTTACCAGTTAACTTGATTTTGACTCTCCATCATAATTGTCTTGACATATACATACTAATTCCTTGTATAAGATTAATGAAAATATGCCGGATTTTTTTTTTTAGTACATACCCATGTATTGATAGTGTCATGGATCCTGACTTGCCTGTTAACTTGATTTTAACATGGACCACATCTGCTTGTTACTAGATATGTATTATGTATTAACCTTGACATGATTGGTTCATCATATTCTGGATTGATTTGCATGTAATATAACTTGAAATCTTGGATTATGGGAGAATTAAAGGATGGACAAATATTGTATCATGAAAAATTTAGGATAGGTTGTGCAACCGAAATAGGAGCCCATCTGCGGGGGCGCCCGGATGGTACTGAGCCATCATCTCTTATTTAGTCCATGTTGATAGGACGACCGATTATTCAGTATCGGTATCTGCTTGAGTGCTTAACGGTACGACTGGTTCAGCGCCAATATTTTAGCCGGGTCCCGGGTATGCATGTGTACTTTCACGATACGAGTCTATTTCTTCACCACTTAGTTCAAAACATAAACTAAAATAAGATATTAAGTTAGACTTATATGTATGTATATCCCTACTTAATATTGTTTACTTAATCATTACTGTTTTCCATACATGTACATATGCTTTTTACATCAATTCATATTTTACTTTTTAGTACATATTACACACTCCCTACGATATGAATCTATTTCTTCACCACTTAGTTTAAAATATAAACTAAAATAAGATATCAACTTAATTCAAAATATAAACTAAAATAAGATATTAAGTTAGACTTGATATGCATGTATATCCCTCCTTAATATTGTTACTTGATCATTACTGTTTCCCATACATGTGAATATTTTCATATCCAATCTCATATCTTACATATTTGTTTATTATACGCTCTCTACTTCTTATTGCTTTACTTACCGGATTTGACTCTGAGCTTCCCCAAACGCTCAGGTACTGAAGATGTGAGCGAAAATTCGTCATTACACGACCCGTACTTTCTGGAGCAGGCCGAGCAGCAATAGATTTCTAGGCCTCCGCTTTTGTATTTTTGGTTTGGTATGTATCACCCTTTGGGACTTTATTTTCAACTTTTGTATCAGTATTGTACTTCTTACTTCTTATTTTAGACATGTATATCTTCTCTTTTATATGACTAACTTCTAATATCCTAGTAGATAACTAGTATTTAGTTCCATTCATTTCTGCTTTTACATACTTATAGGCCTCGTGCACGTCGACTTACACGTGCCCACCGGTAACGCACTCCGTTTCTGTATCCTTCCGAGAAATGGGGCGTTACAAAGGATGTCCTTGCCCAGCAATTACTAACTAAACTTAATCTCTTCTAAAAATCATATAATCAACTAGCATCCAGTTCTAACCATTTGTTTTCTTAAGTAACAAATACATGTATCACCTTGTCCCCTACTGGATCTCTGAAACACCAAGCACGGTTGAACTAGAAATGGGTTAGAATCATGAAACGTTACTGCATAGGAATACAACCCTGAAGGGTGACAAGAATATAAAACATCAGATGGACCATGAATCATTCTGAGAAAAGGGGATACATATGTGAATTAAGGTCAGAATAAACAGTAAAACCAAAAAAAAAAGTGAAGTCCTATCAGAAATTTTCAGAGTAAGTGAATTTAAAGCTAATCCAACTTGGTTAAATATATAAAGTTCACCCATGGCAATACCCTTTTCGGACATGATCTTGTATGCAATACCCGGGATTGAATTTTTAACGAAGCTGTCAAGGATCAGTCTAGAGACATCAAGACAATTATGAAATTAAGAATCTCAAACCACTGGTCTAGGCCCTACGCTGAACAAGTACTAGTCTATCATGCCAGAAACAATTTCATATATAAAAACGATTGTTTTCTTTCTTATGCATCTATTTAAAAAGCATCCAAACTATGAGAAAAGTGGACCTTTAGATTGCAGATTGATTTATAAGAAACCAGTAAGCATTACTTCATGAAATACAACTAAAGTGAAAACTAATTAATATTAATATTAAGATAAACTTCCGAAATTTCTTGTAAAACAATGTAATCTGTCGTAACCGATCAACTTCCCAGTTCTATCCCATTAAAATCATTGACATTCACATATTTAGGTTGCAGTGGTACAGGTAAGGGACAAGGGTATTATCCGATATGGTAAAGGTTTGTGGATATGGTAGATCTTAAAACTCTAAGACATGTATGTTTCAATATATAGAACAAATAAAGTTTATGAGTTTGCGATTTAATGTTATTTACTAGGAAGCATGGACACGGACACAGATTTGGACAAAGATTCGGATATGGACGCAGGAAACGGCATTTGTGAAAAAAATTAGAATGGGAACACAACAAGAACAAGAAAAATATATATAAATATAAGTATATATTATTCTATTATTAACATAATAATTTTACTTAAATATCTAAAAAGAAAGTACTACCAAAGTATGGGTTTGTGTCCCTTTATTACTTTATAAAGGACAAGTTTTGCCATCAACTATGCATTCTCTCCCTAACCCTCTATAGACAAAGAGATTAAAAAAAATGTGATGATAATAGTGGGTCACATATCAACGTAGAATATGAATATAAAAAATTATTTCTTCAAACATAAAACCAAGCAAGACACATGTTACACGAAATTATCAAAGTATAACTTCATTAAGCTAACTAGATATAGATAGATGCTACCAATTTACTAATATTTATTTTAAAATTTTCTGGACTATTTAACTTCTATTTTTAGACACAACATGTAAGAAATTCGGACACGGCAAAGACACGACCCACAATAAGGTTGGACACGAGAATAACATGATATTTTTTTTCTTTATTTTATTGGACACGTCGGCGCGTCCGACATGATTTTTGGCGTGATTGTAGCATGTCAGTGTCAGACACGTGTCTGACACGGACGCCGCATCTCTAACGGTGCGTTCGTGTTTCTTAGGTTATTTATCTATAACTTAGATTGATAAGTTCGTAAATCATAATGGTTCAAATAAACAACTCAACTAGAGGGACTAGGTGCCAGGAGAAAGTGAACTTGGGCAGGTGCTAGGTGCTTACAACATAACAAGCATAGTTTTGACACATAAGCATACAGCAGGGGCATCCAAATGGGTGATCCACACTAATTATCAGTTCATCATAATAATACACTTTTGAAGTATAAGCAATACAAAAATTATACTTCCAAATGTGCAGAAACAAGAGGTTCTATTAGTTTGTGATCAATAATTTCTTCATTTTCAGATACATGTTTTTTCCCTTCTTTTTCTAAACTGATAATTGTTTCAGAATGTATGATTGTGTAACTCATCATCCACTACAGTAATTTTGCAAAGAGAAGGAAGATCCTTCTGCAAATGTCGCTTGGTAAATACACTTGAAATCCTTGAACATGCAGGCATTAAATATACTGAAAAAACTACATCATGGGGGAATATGGCACATGAACAATATTTGTTGTCCATCGGAATGCAGAAATGCATACTAACAGTCATACAGTCAAATTTTATGTAAAATTTGGGTATCTCTGATAGTATATTGGATCTTAATCTTTAAGTACTACTTGTTCTATGCTAGTTTTGAGATCTTATGAACAAAATAAAATGCAGATAACAACTCCTGGTACTTTGGGTAGAAATAATAGCAGAACTCATAAGTTTATTTAGTACACAACCTATCTAGAAATGCTTTACACCCTACCCCCTCCATCAAATTCATTCAGAGATTTTAAACATGTCCTGTTACCTGGATTGTTTGCATAGAAAGGTATCTAGGATAAAAGTTATATTTTCTTTAGTTACCAAGGAATCTCATATGTTACAGTAATCAATAACGTTACTTTCATATAGTGTTGCAAAATTCATTAACCAAGTGCTTATGTAAGAGCAGGCAGTAGTCAATAACTGTGCCCCTCCCAAAATTCTTAATTTTTGACTGTGAATATTGTGAATACTATATATCAATGTGATTATCTAAAGATGACATCAAAATTCTTAATTTTCGACTGTGAATACTATAGATGAATATGATTATCTAAAGATAATATCTCATTTTCTTGGGTTAATAAAATATGCTTTTATTTCATTTTGAACTCCAAAAATCAATGGCAAAACTCAATGACGAGGTGTCTTGAAATATGCACCCTCTTGAAGGCGTGATACAAGTGTACATATCTGCTATTCTTTTTTATGATAAAAAAAAAAAATGACTTATCCCACTGTTCTTGGGACTGCATCAAGAATTATTAAAAAGAAACATAAATTTTAGAAGATTATTATACTCATATATATGAAACAGACATCTATATCAGTATTGTGAAGACATAAATTTGGACATGAATTATAAATCAAAAACATGATATTGTGTATCAAAAATGGTTTCTTGTATGATTTTGAAATAAATATCACCAACAATTTTGAGATACACCAACAATTCTGACCCGCTCCCCCACCCCCAATTGGTTCGAGTGCTTGGGTCTGCCCTGAGAACAGAGACAGTCATGGATGTTTCATTGACCACTGAAACAGCTTCACAAGGTACAGCACTACAGACCTAACTAATAGTTGTCAGTGTTGGATTCAAATTACATAAGGCAGACTACTTCTGCCAAAGCTGAATAAAGATCTAACAGAAAAATGATAACTGGGTGTTCTGATTTATCCTTGCTCTTCTGAAGCAGAAGAAACTAGAGGGTGTCTAAGGTAATGACCAAAACAACATCTGATAAGAATGTCAACCACTAGTTGCATTTGGAATCTTCTAGGCAGAAGAGATCACAAGCAGTGGTGACCATCTTCGTTATGGAAGAAGTGTAAATAGTACCTATCAGCAGTCAGCACTTCCCTAGCTTTGACGCAGTATCGATAACCGCAATAGTGTTGGCAAGAGAAGTAAAAGAATCTATGCTTGCTGACAACATCAGTTAGTTAGACTAATTGCCTCCTCCACTAACTTACTGACAGAACATTTCAGTTCATTGGGGACTACCAGCTGCGAAGGGATCGAATCGAAAGTATATACAGTAATGAGTCTCATGACATCTTCTAGAACCACTTTGCCCATTGTGCCCACTTTTTTATTAGTGAATTTGCATGAAGTTCTCAGCTTGCAATCCCGACACACCTGAAAAGATGATGAAAGGGACAATTGAATCGCACTGAGTCCCTGACTCCAACATGCTAATCTGTGTTCTTAAGTCTAAGAAACAAGAGTGAGACTGCTTACAACTTCTTCTTGAATGCGGAAGAATGCACGTAGTCGTTTGGCTGCAAACACTGAATTTTTCTCAACTGATGGGCAACCAAAGAGAGCAACCTTTTTCAACTCACTTCCAGACAACCATCTATGGTTGAAAGAGTATAGAGCATAGTTAAACAAGTGAAAAACTAAGTTGCATTATAATGTAAATTAAAAGAACACAACAAAGATTATACATTGCGCACGAAAACATGATTAAGAATGACAATTCCCAAACTTCCCCAATCACCCACAACATCCACACCCTTGACATATACACAAAACAAGTAACCAAGAATAAAAATGTACATAAAACCAAACAGGAAATCGTATTGATCAGAGAGTACAACTGAATAGTATGATGAAGAAAGTGAGTACATATAACACAGTGTGCATTTGTCATTTCTATCTCAGTCAAAACCATTCCAGACCACTAATGTACCAGAGCCTAAGAATCTAGTCAAAATCTAGAAATTCTTATTTGTCTCCAAAATTCTTAAACTCCATCAAATATTTGAGAACACACAGGTAAACAGTACTATAAAATGTGACTTTGACATTTTCTACTTTAAAAAACTTGATGGAATTATAGACTATAAAATACCATAATGATAAGGTGCTATCTTTGAAGAGAACCAGAGTAAGCGAAGATCGGAAAGAGGGAGTATTGAGAGGCTGACTATAGCTCCCCTCCTCCCAGCCCCCTAGGAAAAAAAAAAAAAAAATCGACTTCTATGAATGACATATTTGACGAAGGGGGATCTAGGGTTCAGGAGGCTGGATCCCACAATGATAAGTGAGACGCACAAAAAACAGGATTAGGCATATGCAAGTTGGGTCTGAAAGTGGAAGCGATGGGGACATTGAATGGCTTACATTAATTAAATATTAGGAATAGGAGTATTTAGTTTTTTATTTAATTTAAAACTCTTAATTAGAGTTTGATAAGATTTTCAATTTTATTTGACGTATTTTTAAATATATGCTGCCATGTAAACGTGTTTTATAAATATGATAGATGAGAAATGATTTTGAAAAATCCTAGTTTATTAGCATGTGATTTACTAGTTTTTTGTTAAAATTTTTCTCGAGTGATTCATGTGAGAGTGGACGTGTGATTCACCAGGGTATGAGCCCGAATCTTATCTCTCTTGTTTTAAACCCTAGTTCATTCACAAATCCCCAAATTTTCCCACTATAAATCCTAAATTCGCTTCTGTCCTTTGTCAAATTTGGTATTAAAGCTCTAAAATCCAATTTTTATTCATTTTTCTACCAAACCTAACCTTAGATCTCTCCATTTATTCCCCCATCTTCTTTTGTTTGATTTTCGTATAAAAAAAGAGAAAATTTTGAAAAAAAAAGGGAAAAAAACAAAGAGAAAAAACAGAGGAAAAAAAAGAAATAGAAAAGAAAAAAATTTAAAAAATTAAAAAAAATCGAGAAATGAGAGAGTAAGAAAATAATTTTCTTTTTAAAATTTTAGCTTGGCTCGATTGTCAACAGCAACAAAGCATCAGCTCCTTCATTATCGATCATTGATAGTCTTGCCGACCACAACAAAAAAATCGCAGCATCAAAAAGAAGGGAAAAAAAAAAACTCAGAGTCGTTATCGTCTATGATTTCTTGACCCCCACAATTCAAGTCAGATATGAGATTGAACCGAATCCAGAACTGAACCTGATCAAACTTGTTAACAACAATCAGAGAACTTAAGGGTATTTGATAATTTTAGAACCTGTTTCAAGCTCGATTTGAGCCACATTCGAGTCACTGAGAATCTTGGTTATTTCCAAAACTAGATAGCTAAATTTTTGGATTTTAACACTAATATTCATGGGATTCATATTATGCGGACAAAGACTCAATACATCAATATTGATGGTAATCCAAAACAAGTAGAGTGACATGTATGATACACTCCCAAAGCCTTCATGGTTTTATAGATCATTGTGGTTAAGAGATTAGAAGAGTCATCTTAAACATTTCCATTATTTTGTTCTTAACATCTGAGAAAAAAGGTCTTCATCCTTGACTTAAATTGTTTGGAGGTTTTTTTTTTTTTTTCTGGTGCGTAGGCATCTATAAATTTTTGTTTGCATTGGAATTGCTTGTAAGTTCAGCGTTATGCTCTGCACCTTTTTTTCAGATTATTCACCAAAAACTTGCAAAGCCATAAAACAATATTCTGAGTGTGAGCACTACAGATACTTTATTCACCAATGTCCTTTGGTCAAGTGCTCTAAGTGTGGAGGCTTTAGCACTACAATTACTAGTACCCTTGAAGAGTGACAAATACCGATATTATGCCTACAATAATGTTGATAAATCGAGAATTGTGGACATCAAGGTTGGTTTTAAGAACACATGTGGATGAGACAGAGTCAAGTGTAGAATTTGTCATAGCTACAGAGTCTAAAGCCCCTGTCGAACTTGACATTCGATTTCTCAGTCGAACATAAAAATTCTTGATGTGAGCCAAAAGTTCTAGTTGAGTTGTCATAATTGTTAGAAGAAACTTTCTCGCAACTTACAAAACTTGCAAAGCCCCTTATTTACTTTTCCAAAGATTTTTCAGTGGAAAAAGTTGTGTTGACATTGTCGTCTTTGCCATTATGAGGATCTCACTGCCCATGAGATTGCCTAACATCTACGATACATTTCAAGTTTTTTTTATCATAGTAGATATATCTACAGGAAATTAGCATTATTATTATTCGGAAAACATGAAGCTTGTTTCATAGCATTGATATCATGATCAGATACTCCATGTCATATCTTCAGGTTTTGTTTTCGCTATCGAGATCATTTTATTTAACAATATCAAGTTATAGATGCATGAATAGTTTCATAAGCTGTTAGAATTATACTACCTTTATGCATCCTCGGTGAATGTTCTAGATCATGGAGAATTTATAGGAATATCGAATGGCTTATATTAGTTAGAGATTACGATTATATGATTATTTAGTTTTTTATTTTATTTAAAACTCTTAATTAGAGTTTGATTAGGTTTTCAATTTTATTTGATTTTCTATTGCTTGCAAGTGTGTGCTTAGGTACTTTTCTATATATATTGCCTTGTAAGCTTGTTTTATGAATTGATCTTGAAAAGACCTAGTCTATTAGTATATGATTTGCTAATTTGTGTGAGAATGGGTGCATGATTCGCTTGTGTGGCTCAAGCCTTATCCTCTTAGTTTCTAATATTAGTTCATCCACAAAATTCCTAAATTTCCCACCACAAACTTTAAACTCGGTTTCATCCTACGGTGGGAAGGTTATAATTTGAGCATGAGGATGTTCGATCAAATGAAGCGAGTTTTATCTAGTAGCTAAGAGGTTGGAATCCGCCAATATGAAACCCAAATAATGTATGGCTAGTCTAATCTAGTTGCGGTGAGATGAACATATTTGATAAAGGCGAGTTAGATCAAGTAAGAGGTCGATCTTGGCATTAAGGTGACAAATCCAGATAAGCCAAGTTAAATCCAGTAAGCAAGAGGCTAATATTTTGTTGAAGTGGTAAGATGCAAAAGCAAGTTCGATCCAATGAGTAAGAGGTCAGATCCATTAAAAGAGACTGGCAAAATCAAAGTCAGATTCAACAAGAGAGGTCGAATCTCACTTATAGGTGGTCGAATCTAGCGAAGGCAAGTTTTGATCAATCTAACAGGTCAGAACTATTGTTAAGGTGGCCAAAATCGATGAAAAGAGTCCAAAAGAGGAAGGATCCTATCAAGAAGGCACAGCAAAATTTACAATGTTATATCCCCACTCTTACAACTCTCTCTAATTCTTGATACTCAGAATATAAACTAACTATATCTCTAGATGAGTTAAAACAAAGCCATCTCGAAATGAAGTATAGACTAGTTTTTCCAACGTGAGGACTGAGGAGTTATTATTGTTTTCTTAAATTAAACACATTTATGCATGCCTACAAAAATATTTATTTAATATTCTACCACGTCCATCTGAGCAGTCACAAATTAGATGTTCGGAAATAATACTGTGAGGGGTCAATAGAAAAGAGTTTGAGAAATATCCAAAAAATTCAGGACTACACAACTATAGTTGGTGACAAGGTTTTAAATAGCGGCTGCAATATCGGCCGATATTGTGGTTTATACACATCTCAATGCGTTTATTGTTAAGAAAAATTGGTGATATATCGAACCCAACCTGCTATTATGTCGAATATCGGGATCCAAATATCGACCATTATCTACTGATATCGAAGCCTATACAACTAAGTAAAAAGTTGTGATTTGTTTTTGGCCCATTTAATCTAGTCTATTTTTTCTTTGTTAACTGAGCAAATTGGATATCTCTATTGAAACTTCAAACTGGGTGATTTCTTTTTATAATCTTTATATAATAAAGATTGATTTAGGAATTATTGGTCAATGATTTATGATTAAATTACTATAAATTACTTTAAATACTTGATTACAGTGGTGAAATCAAAAAAATTACATCAAATTTATAATAAAATTACAATCATCATAAAACTTATTAGTTAATGTCTTAGTAATTATGGATTCATTGACTTAATATAAGTTGACGAGATAAGTGTATTCTAAATATGTATATATATAATGTTTAAAGTAACTTTATATGATGTATGCATGTATGGTCATATTCATCAAAGTTGAAAATAACGCATTATGAAACCCGTTATATTGCGTTACATAACCTAACGGAATCCCAACGCTATATAACAACTGGAAATAACTCATTGCATCATAACAGAACGTTTTTTTTAATGTTATTTTACGTTATATTACGTAATATTATGTTAAATTACGTTATGTTACGTTATTTATAATTATTTTTTGGTAATTTCTATATTGTTGTTGATTATTATTTTGATTATTAGCGAATTGCTGAAATTTTCTTACTTGATTAGTTGTTGGTTTGTTTGATTGCTTGTGGGATTACTAATTTGTTAATTTACGATTGTTTCGTTGTTCGCTTATTATAATTCCTCTCTGGTTGCTAAAATATTTTACTTATTGATTCTATTGAATTTTTCACTGAACTAAAATCAACAATTATAAATAAGATAAATTGAATATTACAAAATATAAATTACAACAATAATAATAACTGGTATTGAAATAAAAAATTAGAATCTTGTTTTCTTGTTTCAATGATAACTAGAATTACGGTTGCAGACTTAATATAATTTATAAAGATAAATGTAAAAATTATTGCAAAACTTAATATAAAATTAGAATAAATTATGTATTACAAAATGGTTTTATATTCTTTTCTTAGATATTTTAAATTAATTTTTTAATTTACAAAAAATATTTTATATAGTTTATAATTATTTTTATTAAATAAATAGAAAATTGCATAACCTACGTTATGCGTTACGCTATATGCGACATAACTTAACAGAGGCAAAACGTTACGTTACCGTTATTGCTATTTTAAACAATGATATTCATATTTGTTTTAGGATAAGAGGGCATATATATATATGTCTATTACTGATATCCGATATTTGCCAAATATCCTCGATATCTCCTCGATAATGATATCTGCTATGAAATTTTCCGACCTATAGTCGATATTTAAAACCTTGGTTGGTGACAAGAGGTTAGAACAATTTATTTCTTCTATTGGTTATATAGCGTTTAATGAATTTTAACAACACATAATAGTAGCTAATAGGTAGTTCGATCACTTAAGTTTCCTATTAGAAGTTCATGGTTCAATTCTTACCATCAAATACGTATTACTTTTAATAAAATTCGATTACTTTCTGAATAATTTATGATTTTCACAAATAATACACAAACTTCAAGAACAAATTTGCAAGATGTCGGATACTCATGAACAAGCAAAATTAATTGCGAATACAATCAACTCATCTTCAATGCATATTTTTTTTGAAAAAAATACAAATCATGTGACGAGGGTCTTGAAGGGTTCTTAAATATTAAATTTTACTTAATTCCAAACTAACTTGATACTCTGAATCTTAATTAAATTATAGATTATAAATCTTTGAAGCAATTTAAAATTAAGAATATAGTAAAGTGAAGGGCTCGAGTCATTGTTACATGCCCTTAAATGGGATGCATGAAGATACAATAGCAACCAACGTTGCAGGGATAGTTACGGGAAACAACCATATTCAATATGTATCTGATACTTGGATACTTGATGAATATTTGTCATATTCTTCTAGACCGCATTCGTAACATACAAGGTGTCATATTCTTCTATACCGCATTCGTAGCATACAAGGTGTCCCAAACAATGTCTAAGAAATGGATAATGGTGTCCCATTATCATATGTGGCCCCAAAACACATTGACTTGGAACTATGTATCCCTAATTTGCGTTAGGGTGCATAAGCAGGCCTATGAGAATTATGTATCAACATAATCCCATTAAATGATACTTATGTGTTTTTTACTTTTATTGTTAAACCAGAAATCAATTCTAATTCAACTCGAACTCTTTTCATATATAAGATCAAGAACAATTAAAAACAATATTAAAATAATCAAAATAAAAGTTATGAGTATTATATTATTTATTTATTTCTAGTGCAAGCAAATGTAATTTCACTAATTTGTGAGGCTGCTCAGATCTTCTTTTTCCGTAAGGTGGATTTTGAGAACTTATGAGAATTACATGACAGGATAGGTAATTGTAAACTTTATACAGTACTTGTAAACCACGTAAAGATGAGTATTATTTCGTTATTGTTGATGGCCTATGTGAAATGATGTGAATACTATAATATTTAACATTGTAGTCATGATCTTTTTAAACATAACATTGTATTCGGTATTTTCAATTTTTGCCATTTTTTAATGTATTTTCCTTATTTATGGGATTATACAGTATTTAGTAGGATGTATACATGTATCTGTGTGTATTGCTATATTTATATATAGTAAATATTCATTTTCCTGTAATTTTGTGTAGTCCATTTGATCTAATTTTTTTATGAATTATGTACTCCTAGACCGCACATGTAATTAATCGTATTTTAGAATATTGATCTCAAACAAATAAAAATTTATTAAAGATTTGAGATGGAGTAAGCAGACCTAATGCATGCATTGTAGGTTATTCTAACCATTATAGCCTTACATATCCATGTCATAAATACAAAACATTAGATTTTACACACATAACCTTAGTATTATTTTATCTACAGGACATGGAGAAAATAGCTGAGAATGAAATGGACATGAGATTATAAAAAATTAATGAAAACACAAAAGGCGAAATTATCAAAAAAAAAAAAAAAAAAAAACTTGGGTCATGCACAAGCTAAGATAGAATAGTGAATATCGAATCTTGGATGGAAAGATAATTATTGACTTTCAAGTGGTGACACTATAAAGCTATAGAAGTTTTAAGATTTTGGAGCCTCTCATATCGTGCATATGTTAGAAACTTTTTAGATAAATTGCTAACATCCAATTCAGATTGGAGGGTTAATAATCAACTACGCATTAACTAGGTGACCATAAAGCTCTAGTTTGCTTTTATTCTCTGAGCAGAAATAGGCTCTTGTAATAAAACTAAATTAATTCCATAAATATAATAAATGAATACCATATTTTTGTGTTCCCTAATAAGGGAAATACAAGGTTTAGCAATTATTTTTAGACATCCAATAGGCTAGTTAACTGTATCAATTCTTCGCGCAGGGTGACGTTCCGGTATCAGAGACATAATTGTTGGGGCTTAGTGGACACTTCTATATAAGCTTGATTGATGTGCAATTTAAAATATTTATATTGCATGTTAGATTCGTTTTCGGCATGCTTTGAAAAACAAGTTAGTTATGTAGATAGTTTACAGATATAATAAATTTAACAAGCTAGTATAATTTACCATACACCAAAGTGCGTCGCGGTTAGCAAGCATGTCAAAGAAAATTATAAAGTAGTTAATAACTATATTTTCTCAATAGTTTCTTTTACGTACTTAGTAATATATAATTTTCAAAATCATAGTTTAAATTAATATAGAAAAAATAGATGACTGTAGTGTACAACCAGCATGAAATTTCCTGTATTGGATATCAACCTCAAGCACGGTGGCTAGGCTGAGAGGGGGAGAGAGGTGGCAAGAGGGGACTTCATTGGCACATGAAAAATAGAGGAATAAAGGAAACGGATAGGCATGAAGTTCAATCATCATCATCATGTATAGTACCCTTTTCTCCTCCACTTGTCTGTGTATCAAGCTCGAGTTGAGTTCAAGCAAGCTCATTCTATTACAAGACAAATGAACCAGTTTCAAACGATTCAATGCTAAGTATCAAATTTATGGCAAACAATTATATAGTTTATTAAGTCACGACCTATCATTTCTTTTTTACCACTTTTAGGTTATATTGAATCCAAAAAAAAAAAAAATCAGGTGCAATTAATTCTATTTTCCTCTCGTCAGGTTTTCTCAACTGTTCCTGAATCCCGTACTTTGTGCCATTTACAGAGCTCAGTTTACTTGTAGCACTTACCATGTCATGCAGATGGTCCAAAGCTAGCTATGAACATGAAAATCATTTGAACCAAGACAAATTTAGAACTGGGCAAGCTTCCCATCAATATTGCAGCCCGTGAAAGGCCACGAAAGGTACCAATCACATAATTTGAGCAATTGAATATTTCGAAAACAGACAACTAAACAATTATTATTAAGGAAATATCGGTTTCAAATGTCATTTCAGAACATTTTGCATATACTCTACGTTCTCTACCTCAAGGATGGCTTGCCTCCGAAATTTGAAAAATTTAAACAAGGAAAAATGAGCAAACTAGTATATAAATATAATTAAGGTATAAAGTTCAAAAAGGAAAATTGGTTCAATTGCATGTTAGGAGTTCATATGTAAATATAGTACCACATTGGATAGGATAAGAAAAGTTTATGGGTTTAAATATAAAGTTGGGGCCTCTACCTATTAGCTTAAACTTTTGAGTAAGAATGGTTCTCAGCGTTGTGTTTAAATTAGTTCTCAGCTTAGTGTTTAAAGCCTATCATGCTCAGAAAGGTTTTATAGTAGTTTGCACCTCATAATTCTTCTTTAAAAGATTTCATATATAACTAGAAAAAATCACTAAATTTCTTTCGGCATTATCTGGATACCTTCATTCTTCTATATGCTTTCTACACACCAAAAGCCACGACATTCCTTTAAATCGCAGCAATACAAATGTTTTAACAGCCATTAATTCGTATAAGCAAACAAATGCCCACCTCGTACTAGAATACTACCGATCAATGTGAACGGATTGCTGATTACCAATCAATTAGTATAGTAAATTTCAAAAAATTACCTTGTCTGAGAAAATATATTATAAACATAGAAGTGCTTAAATATATGCTTACTTAGCAACTTCTTGATGCTACTTTCCGAACATCTCAGCTGCCCTCCTCAAGAAATGAAGAGAGTACGAATTCGCTGGGATCTGCTGGGACTCCAACTGCTCCCCTCTCACGTAATTCGCATCCTTCAAATACCCATCTGCAATCAATCGGCTTATGAGCTTCGTCGCCTCTGCCGACAACTCTTTGAGAAACTCCTTTTCCTCCATTACTGGCACCCCCACCCTCTTGTGCTTCTTGGGCAATTTCCCATTTGTTGAGGGTTTCTCGATATTCAAAAGATCAGAGGAGGTTGAAGATGAAACCTTGTTGGGTAATTTTCGATTTGTTGAAGGTTTACCGGTAGAGAAAAAGGAAGAGAGGGAGGATTTCTCCTTGGCTGAGGGTTTTGGGACTAGGAAAGGTTCTTTGGTAAGAGGGATTTGGGAGGCTTTGGGTGGTTTTTTTGCAAAGAGAGAGGAGAGGGTTGTGGGTTTGGGGGCAGAGTTAGATGATTCTGAAGAGAAACTCCTTTGAAGGGAATGGGAAATTCTGAGATGAGAGAGGAGGGTTTTGAGAAAAATCATTTTTGATATTTTATTTTATTTTTTTCTCTACCTTCTCTCTGATCATCTTCTTTATCAGAAGAAGAGAGGTTTAGGGTTTTGGGAACATGGGTGCACACCATCCGCTTCGATTGCGGCCATACGGCCAGGCTTTTTAGGGCCAGCCGTCGCTCTTGGGCCTCACTTTTCTCCTCTCTCTCTTTCTCTCGGGAAATCCTAAATGCGCACCACACTTGACTTAATGCGCACCATTTTTCTCCTGTGCTACTCGTCACTTTACCATAGGATGTGGTGCTCACAAAGTCAAGCATTTAGAATTCCCCCTATCTGTCTTTTCTTTTTTGTCTGGTCAATCTCATACATACATTTTTCGTAATATTATCTAAATTAAGTCTATATCCGAAATCAAATTTAAAACATCTCACAAATTGGAGTAGGATGATGCCACTAGAACGGAGGCTCATTGGCCTCACTTTTCCTCTCCTACTTGTAAGAGTCTCTCTTGTGTGTAGGAAGAGTGGATAGGGAATATTTATAATAGGGATGAGAATGGACGAGTGTAAGGACCAGTTATTATTCCGTCATGTACAAATTTTGAATTAAAATATAAGTTTTTAATTTAAAATTTAAAATCGGATGGGCGAAGTACTGACTCTTAGACCTGTCCATTCTCATCTCTAATGGTAAGGTATATGTTTGTGTGCTTTCTTCACCCATATTAAAGTGATGTTTCCAGGTTATACTATTTTTCGGTTTAGGCTCTCCAGGTATTCTCAGAATCATCGCAATATATTGCTTGACATGATGTAGTTTTATTTAATTGGTAATTTATTAGGAATGTACATAACGCTTGTACTTTTGTTATGATTTTAGATTGGTGATTGGAAAATTTTCAAATATTTTGATTGGAAAAAAGGGAGAATATTTCATCATTTATATTTATATTTATATGTGTATTAGTCATTTTCTAATATCAATTGGCAAGAGTTCAGCGATTACGTGAGTTGTTTAAATAGTTTCAATCAGACCCTCTTACGGTAAAAGAATATATAGCTACTATTTATACTGGAGTGAATAGATATCTTGATCAGTGTTCATGATTGCATCGTGAATCAAATTTTTTTTTTTCTTAGAGAAAATGTATTTAGGCTCCTGATGTATGCATGATTATTATTATGATTAGCATCAGTTTAACTAGTGCTATCATATGAATTTATTTTAACCCCATAAAACTTAATTTAGCACCTAGATATTGATATCAATTATCAACCCCGAACTATCCATGCAGAGAGGTTTAGTAAACTGTCAAGAGTTTAGAATGGCAGGCGGACAAATTCCCAAATATGGAAGGAATATGGGTTTTAGCTTTGAGCAATAAAATGACGATGGTATATATAATGGTATCTTGACAAGATTACCGATAAAGAATCACAACCTTTTTGAAGTTGCAGAGCCAGTTGCCATTTCTGTTCCTCTTTATCCTTGCATTTGCTCTGCTATATATGGAGTCATTTGTTCTTTACTTTGTGAGTGCTTTGAGGTTGAATTGCTTATCTTCTAGCTACAGGTACTCCTCTTTCCTTCTCTTTTCTGACTTTTCCTTTTTTTACTTCAACTTTGTAATTTTATCGGCCGCCATTCTTAATCGCAATATCCAGGTGAAGATTGGTGACTAGAATAGCATGGAAGGAGATGAGTCTAGGCCTGAAATCAAGATTGCGGAGCTTGAATGCAAGCTGAGGGAGGAGTAGGTGACCTTTGATCTGCAGCAGATGGAAACATGCAATGAGGTTGACAGGTACAGGAAGGACTATCTGAGGCTCAAAAGTGAATCTGATAAAGCTGGATGAAGTTTGCTATGTGCTTAGAGCAAGAGGGCTGCAGGATCGCGAGCAGAGAATAGGAAGCTTGAGTTTGCTCAGAACAGAGCAGAGAATGGCAGGCTCAGGCATCAAGCCTAGTAGCAAAAACTAAGTTGAGTTCAAGAGGACAGAGGTGGAGCTTATGGAGAAGTTCTCTAGTGGTCTTTGTGAGCATAAGCATGGGGAGATTGAAGCTGAAGCATCGGCATCCTAGATAACACCATTTGAAGAAATCTAGAGGAATGAGAGAGAGAAAGTACTTAAAGGAGAAGCTCATATTACTCGAGGAGAATGAGGAATTCAAATGCGAGGATTGTAAATGGAAGTAATACGGGAAGATGGAAGCTCGGCCATTACAGTTTCGTGATGATATATTTCATCTCAAGGAGAAAGTTGCTAATCGTGATCAAAGGAGGAAGAAGTTAACTGAGGGAGTCAGGAGCAAGGACTTGTCAAGGCCTGGAAATGGTGACAAAGTGCAAAGTTTGAGAAGAATATATATAGGTGATGAATTGCCTAAGAAAACTGCAGATTCTATCGTCACCTGAAACTAGAAGAATAAATTACACCAAGGCAGTATCTTTCGAAAGGCTGAGTTGGACTGTACAACAAGCAGTTATTAAAAGCCAAGGTGATGAGGGTGTCTACTTGTATATTATTGAGATATGTGTTTTTGGCTTTGACTTTATATATATATATATATATATATATATATATAAAGAGAGAGAGAGAGACCAACTAATCTGAGACCCTCTTAAAAAATCATCCAATTTGTTATTATAACATATCATTTAGTAATGGTGTGTTTTCATGTAATTAAAACTATTTTCACTGCTTTTATGCGTTAAAATTTTATGGTGTGCAAAAATTATATGTTCGAAAAAATTAATATGGAAAATAAATACTCGATATTTTAAGGTTTTGCTAATGCGATTATTTTCTCTTGTTGTTTCATTTTTCAAACAAATGCATGGACTACTGGGATGAACAAGTATAATCGACATTGCTAAATCGACCGACTCCGACCGAGTCAAACGATTCTGATCGGACTCTGTTGGAGAAGAAATGATGACATGGTCCAAGTCATATATATTAAAGCTAAAGCAAGAATGGTTAGAATCGGCCAGACTGGGAGCTGGATCGGTTAGAGACGGACCGAATGTGCATTCCAGCGAGAGAGAGTAGGCGAATGTCTCTTTTCATTTCTCTCCTACGAGGCTCGACTCTTGGCCTTGTGCTATGGATTTCACGATAGTCGTCCACCATTCCTGATTACCAACTTGAGCAATGAGATCTTAGTTTTTTTGGGAAGGAACAACATAGTAAGGTGTGGTCATAGGTGAGAGAGAGAAACACTGTAATTTTTTTTGGTAAAACTTCATCTCGACTTTTGTCGATAATGACATTTTTTATTTTTGAAAAGTAACAATATTTATGCTATTAAAAGCAGTAAGGAAATATGGGTCCATATCAATATCAATATGCATACATATGTGGGACCCATTTTCCCAAAATTAACACATCGTCTCCTACCTTCTCTCTACCTCCCTGCTTCCATCTTCTCTCCGATTCTTGCTTTCCTTTTCCCTTTTTTTTTTTAAGAAGGAATATGAAGAGTTATGGAAGGATTTGACGATAAAAACGGAACTTTTGTTGAGATGAGATAACAAGCAATTCCGACCAATTCGATCGATATTCGACTGCATTCTACCCATTTAGTGACAGTCGGAGTACGGTCAGGTTCTGACCCACAAGTTAGTCGGAGCCAACTATTTTTACACAGTTAGAGTCAATCAGATTTTCTCGAAATACGTCATTCCTAATAGGTTCTGACCCACAAGTTAGTCCGAACCAACTATTTTTACACAGTTGAAGTGGATCGGATTTTCTCAAAATACGCAAGTCTCAACAGATTGTTCATCACTATGGCCTACAAGAACTTATTATTATTATTATTGCACTTAAAACTGGAGCATGTAATGTATTTTGCAATAAAGTCCTACATACTCAAAGTGTGTGCATTATCAGTAGTACGAAAATAAACTTGAAAATTACGATCATGAATCTAGTAATTCCAAAACAATTGGTTGCTGAAAAATTTAGGGGAATTTTTAAAGGAACACACCATTGTTCTGTATACTTTACTAAAACCCTTATATTACAAGTTTGTCATTGAAAACTTGGAACCATAATACTCTTCTCTTTAACCTCCACCCCCAAAAGAATATTCTTGTCAAGTATTAGTTCGCGGACGATATTGTTTCCAGTCCGGTGTTAGATCTCAAATAGTATTATTTTCCATCCGGATTAGATCATGAATGATATTATTTCACATCTGGAGTTAGATTCTTATTAGGTTTGCGAAGGGGGAGTTACGGAGGCAAAGAAAAGGGCACATGGCTATGATTGTATGGGATGGAAGCGGATTAGATTGATGTAGGCGGATGCCAGAGAGCGAATGCGACGAATTGTGAAGGAGGAAATTTTTTTGGATAGAGTAAGAGGAAGAGGGTCGTGAATCATGAGAAAAAAGGATGTGGGGCGTTTGAGAATTTTTAATGTAGTCACTATGAAAAATTCTAAGGGTATGTTTGTTTACATGAAAGTAGAATAGAAGTAGTGGAAGTAAGACTAATTCCACTACTTCAAGTGTTTGTTTGACCAAAAAATGAAATTGGAAGTTAATTCTCATATATTAAAATGGTGTCTCTGTGGCACTTTATTTTCAAAATTTGTTTCCTCTCATTTTGCCTGGAAAGAACTGTAGGAAGTAGAGAATCCATGCAACCAAATAATTTTTTATTTGCATAATATCATTACCATTTAAAAATTGTGCTTTTATATATGAAAAATAAATAAAATAATATAAATATGTTTTATTTAATCAATTAAATAATAATCACATCACACTTCTTAATACAATTTATTCTTTTAAAAGTGATCCCACAAATACAAGAAATAATCTCTTCATTTATTCTTTTAAAAGTGATCCCACAAACTCAAGAAATAATCTCTTCTTCTATTTCATTCTTGGAAGCTGTTTTTAAATTTCTTCTTTATTTTCACTATTTCGAATATCCAAAAACACCCTGAATGTAGAAGAGAAGGTGAATGTTTAGTAAGCAAAGTGTGCTCACTAGGATGAGTGGTGTGCTACTTTAGATATTCCCAAATTTGGGGTTTAAAGCTCAAGCTCGTTCGCATAGTTGCCTCAAAAGAAGAGTCTACACTAATGCCACACGAAGGTATCATCTCTCTGGTCGTTGCGCTGACAGATTTGCCACAATCCCTGTGCTACCAATTCAAAACCCACCGCTGGTTGTACTGCCGAGAGATGGTCACTCAAAATATTCAAAAATTCAAAACTGGAATCGATGGTTGACAAGATTGCACAGCGCGCAATGCCCTAAACCAAATGCTCAATCGTTTTCCTTGCCATCTAACTTCAACTTAACAGCCCTTTCATCTTCCCTTCCGAAAAAGAAAAAGAAAAAGAAAAAATCCCTTTCATTTTCTTCCCTTCTCAGTGACCACAAATTGCCAATGGAGGAAGCCGATCCTAACAACAACAATGGCGGAGGAAGAGACCTCTCGGTGTCTGAACACAGAGCCAAGATTGTCCACTTGGAGCACAAGCTCCTCCAAGAAAAAGACAGATACGATCTGCTTCAGTCCGAATCAGATTTCGCGAAATTGTCTGCAACCCAAGAAGTTGAAAAATACAAGAGGGAGTGTTGTTGTCTCAGAGAGAGCGTTGCCAGGTTGAACGAAGACTGCAGCATGCTTAGAGAAAGAGAGGCCAAGGATCGTGGAACAATAAAGAGTTTGTTGGAGGAGATGGAGGCGAAGGAGAGGGAGTTTAGGGAGAAGCTCGTCGAGCTTAAGGTGGAGATCGGGTGTCTCGAGAGCGGGAAGAGGAGGGCAAAGGATGAGGTTCGTGAGTGGATGGAGAAGTATGGGGAAGTTGAGGCTTGGGTTCTGAGGCTTTTCGACGAGAATCGCCTGCTCAAGGAGAAAGGGACGGCAGCAGCAAAGAACGTTGAGGGGGCCCGCAAAGTGAAGGTTGAAGAGGAAAATTTTTGTCTTGTGGAGAAAGGGAAACAGGTGGAGAGTGCAGGTCAGATTGATGAGGAAATGCCCAAGAGAAAGCACGGTGCGGTAGTGGCCGATGCAGACAATAGAGGTGAGCGCGGTAGTTCCGAATCTGATGTTGATGAGGGCAGGGCTCCTCTTCGCAAGAAGAGATGTGTAGATGTATCCAAGGGGGCGAAGAAGGATTCAGATTCTTCAAAGGAATGCTCTGTTCCTCTGCAACAACATCAAATCAGTGGGGCGGGAGGAGCTTCTGTTAAGGTGGTAAATACACAAGTCCCATTAGTGCAAGCGAACCTACTAGAGGAGGTCAGTAAGTTTGGCTCAGTTATATTTTGAGGATATAGTATTTATTATCCATTTAAACATGAGGTTGAATTATTATCTTTGATGCAGTTTAAGTGGTTTAGTAGCTAATTAATTATGATGTTAACGGAATTGCACATTAATAAAGTGAAAAAATGAAATAGAAAAGTTCATACCATCCACATATATTTGGCCGTGCGGAGTATTTCCACTTCGTTTTTTTTTTCTTTTAACTTCATCTTTTACCTGATTTTAAATCTCATATGTCCTGATGTAGAATTTCCCAGAGTAAAGACATAATATAAGCCCTGTCTGGGAATGGAGTTTAGATATGTATAGGTATCTTAAGCTGGAGTTATAGGTTATGCAAACTCTAATTTGTAAGACAGATTCTAGTTTTGTTAAGACCAATTTATGACGTACTTGGCTTTGAGAAAAATGGAGTTAGGCAGTGACAAAGTTATGATTAGATTTTTGGGGAATTTCTAGATGGGCACAGATTTTTTCCTAGTGAGCCCACTTTTTCTAGTGCGCACACCCTTCCTTTTAAAAAACCTTTTTTTTTCCTAGTGAGCATACCTATATACCAAAATTACCCTCACCATCTCCATCTCTTTCTCTCCCACCGTTTCCAAATCCATCTCCTTAACAAAATTACTCCTCTTTCTTCCAATCCATCTCTCCCATCTTCTCCTCCTTCATTAAACGCAAATCTCCTTTCTACTCTCTCTTCTAAGAACTCCAAATCTCTTTTCCACCTCTCTCCCAAGGCTTCGCCGGACCACCCATTGCTTCCCGCCCCTCCGGCCGCTTCCCCCGCTCCGGCCGCCCGCATCCCGGCTGTCCCCACCGCTGACGATCGACACTCCACTACAAAGGCGGATTTAAAGGAGGAGAGGAGTTAGTGGTTTTCTTGATTTGAAAGTAAAAATGAAACTCTAATATTTTATGTTATTTTTTGCATTTTGATTTAGGGAAAATTTTAGAAATGAGTGTTGATAAGGCTAGATTTAGTTGAGAAGCAAAGAGATTGGGGAAAAAATAATTTCTTTATAATTTGTTATGGTGAAATTAAAGTCTTCATTGGTTAAAATAGTTTAGAGTTTATTGTTGTTATTGATTAATGTTAGCTGGAATTTGTATTAGTTAAGTGCAAAATTTATATTGTGAATATTAGTTGGTTTTTTTTGTGCTTGGATGAGATGATTAATTTTTGATTTTCGAATCGGAAAAAAATTGAAATGTAGATCTTGTGTGTTTATGTTATGATAGTTAATGGATTTAGATAGACAAATATAATTATAGATGGATCCGACGCAACCATCTCGGATTCGACCAATAACGTCGAATAGGAGGAAGAAAGCGGGGATCCGTCCAGCCGTCGATCCTAACATTTCTGAAATTCGTGACGAACCGGATTTGCAGGTTGATGCAGCTACAAAGACCCTTCCGTTACGTATTCATCGAGGTGTATTGCAAGAAAGTAGGGGTATTGATGAGTCAGACTCAGAAGAAGAGGAAGTGCGGCCAATAAATGGAGGATCGATTGATTTGTCTCTTTTGAAGAGTTTTAGAACACACGTTGCTTTCTTTATATCTAAGAATGAGGTCAGACATGATAATTTTGATTTCAATTTTATCCTACTAGTTGTTTATCTAAAATATTTTGCTTTGTTATCATTTCAGGAACGAGATCCATTACGGTGCATTAATCACATGAGAAAAATAAACACATGGTCTCTAGAATCTGGACAGTCAAATACCCGTTTTGTGCAGCACATCCGTAATTCCTCTTTGTATCCGCTCATAATATGTTCTTATCAGTACATTAGTAGCGTTGAACTAACTGCATTTGTAGAGCGTTGGCATCCAGAAACGAATACTTTTCACTTGCCTTTTGGAGAAATGACGATCTCTCTTGATGATGTAGCCTGTCTTCTTGGTTTGCCAGTAACAGGAAAGTCTGTTAGCCTTCCAGACAGAACGGATGAGCTCATTGCAGTTGAGCAACTAACTGACTCATTGGGTGTCGGGTATAATGAAGCTTTTCAGGAGTTGAACACGAAAGGTGGAGCTTCAGTGCGCCTTGATTGGTTAAGAGAACGATTTAGTAATGTGACAGATGCAGATTCAGATCAAAAAATATTATGTGCTGCTCGAGCATTCTTACTTTATCTTCTCGGGTGCACACTATTCGGGGATAAGAGCGGCACAAGGGTCTCTGTTGACTATCTTGCACTTCTACATGATGTCGAGAACGTGCATACATATGCCTGGGGTGCTGGAGCTCTAGCGTATTTGTACAGACAGCTCGGTCTTTCCTCTCGAGCCCATGCGGCACAGTTGTCCGGGTATTTAACATTACTGCAGGCGTGGATTTTCGCTCACTTCCCGTCTTTAATGCCGATTTTAAATGGTGGATACAGTCTTGACCAGCCACAAGCATGTCGGTGGTTGAGTAGACGTGACAACAAAGTTTCTTTGGAGCATGTCAGAGCTATTAGGGATAGGCTTGACACGCTGACGGTGAACGAGGTTAGGCAAAAGTAAAATTTATTTGGTGTTTTTTTTCAAATGATAATAATATCAAATTTATCCATTGTTTTTTGAAATATCATGATATTGCAGATGATATGGGACCCATATCGGTCCTTTAGGAATACCCATCGATTTCATGAAGTATCCTTTTATATGGGTACATTAAAAATGAAGGAAATTATCGAGCCTTATCATCCTGTACGAGTGTTAAGGCAGTTTGGGCGTCGTCAGTACATTCCACCTCCACCATTCAGTCCTATTCGAGAAAAACGTGGACTTACAAGCAAAAGCTATTCGGTGACATATGGACACGTTGAGGAAATGTGGCTGAGTTGGTTAGATCATATACTTGCACAGGAGCATCGAGGCGTAGAGGCAAGTACCCCGGGAGAGTGCACGCATGATTATATGGCGTGGTTTGAAAAGGTATCTCGGCGCTTTATTGGTTCGTCCGCCCATACTTCAAATCGAGAGGGGGCGCAAGATGTCCCGCAGGCAAATACTGAAGAGGTAATAATTGGTTTTTTTATTCTTTGTGAATTAATCAAGTATAATCGAATTTATAAATATTTTTGCCATAATATATGCAGAGAATTCATGAAGTTATAGCAATTATTGATCCTTTTTTAGAGCAAGGCGAGACCGCAAGTAAGAGGCATCCGGGTTTGCTCTATAATGCCCTCGTCAAGATAAAATCAGGTCTAACCGGATGCACACAAACTGATATTGATACAGTATTACAATCCGTTGCGTAATCCCCAACCGAAGGTCCCAGCTCTTCAAGACGCCGTCAACCCACAAGAAAGCAATCCGCTCGAAAGTCTCGAAAAATGTAAAATTTGTTTTTTGTTTTAAATGAGTCTCAAACTCAAAATGAAGTTGTTAGCCTGGAACATAGATTCCTTTTAATTTGTTATTTCCTTTAAATGAAGTTGTAGTCAAGAAATATATTATATATATATCAAATTGTAGTCTTGGATATCACTATTTATTTAAAATTTTGAAACTATGAATGATTTGTTGATACATAGAATTTTTGTTGCCGTTCTGTGATTGAAACTATGAATGATTTGTTGATATTGTGTACTTTGATACCAAATTGGGAGTATGCGACATGGACAAGTATTGATATTGATAACTTTTTAATTATCTACCAGGTTGTACACATCGTATTTGAAGTTATGAAATATAGACAAGTACCGTTTGTCAAATTTTTTGTCAACCCAAATTATGTTTTAGATATCATTATGTGCATAATTTTTTGATAACTTGTCGTATCATTATGTACACACCGTATCAGGGTATCTCTGGCATGAATATCCATGATCCGGGTTTACAGAACCGGATCATTTTTAGGTGATCCGGGACTGTAAACCGGATCAAGAAGTCAGGAGTTTGGACATACTGTCCGGGCTAACCAGTCTGGACCATTGCAACTGATCCGGGCTGTCCGGGGCTGCTAGCCCGGATGGAGAGTCTTCATCCGGGCTGGCTAGCCCGGATCAGGGTTAGCCAGTTCTGGCTAACCCTGATCCGGGCTAGCCAGCCCGGATGAAGACTCCATCCGGGCTAGCAGCCTCGGACAGGGAGCATTGGTCCGGGCTGGTTAGCCCGGATCAGGAGGCCAGAATTTTTGGTTCCTTGTCCGGGCTAACCAGTCCGGACCATTGCTCTCTGTCCGGGACTGCTAGCTCGGATCAGTTGCAATGGTCCGGGTTGATTAGTCCGGATAGTGTGCCCAAACTCCTGACTTTTTGATCCGGATTTACAGTCCCGGATTACCTAAAACTGATACGGTTGTGTAAATCCGGATCATGGATATTCGTGTCAGATATGCCCTGATACGGTGTGTACAACCAGCTAGATAATAAATTTGTTATCAAAACAAACACTAGTAATATCCGAAATTGATGTTGCTTGAAACAGATTAAATATAGTGCAAGACTAAGAACAACGGCATTATTGAACCAACATATCAACAATTAATTCATAACTTCAAAATAAAAGTTTGCCATAGCGATATCTAAGACACAATTAGGGTTTACAAAATATTTTATGAAAGCCGAGGTACATATATTGAGGAACGTATCGAATAATTTTGAAACGAGAGGTAAATCTATAAATTATTCGATACGGTCTACGTACCATGGAGACCATATATCACACTTAGCTTTACATTTCATATATGTATAATTGATATCTGGTAACAACAAAAAGATATGCACATAATGATATCATAATCATATCATTGATTACAATTCAATTATATCTTGTGTTGCTATAGTCGGTGGCACAAGTTGCTTGAATTATTCAATTCGCTCTATATAAAAATCTTCCTATCCAGTTGCCACTGGGTCACGATGCCGCTGCCAATTATGCGCAATGTTGGGAACAGAATGTCCTGATTTTAGTTTAACCTACATGATTAAAAGTTGCATTATGGATATGTATTTGTATTCAAATGATGGAGATGAAGGAAAAGTAAATTATATAGGATACGAAATTTACCGGGACAAAATGACATCTTCCAATGAAAGCCATTGTCACTTCCTTTATATGGAGAATTGAGGCCGGAGGCGGTGATCTTAGCGGTAGGAAGGTTAGGCATTGTACCTTGGACATAAAGAATAACACTAAATTAAATCTCGACGCTATCAAATGACTCATGTCGGGCAAAGTCATCCCGTGGTCGGAACTTGGTAATTCTCTAAAATAGTTTATTAGCATTCGGAGCTCAACCAACCGATCGACACTTCCAAATAAAGTAATGTAGGGTAGCTCATTTTCGTCTAGCTCGAATAGCAAGTCTCTGCGAATTTGACCCCATTGATCCTCCCCGAAGCCAAGGCTATCTGCGATGACTCTAAACCCACAATTTTCGTCCGACTTTACCTCACCAACATTATTGATATAGGAAGGAAGAAATTAGGTAGTGAATTTTCATATCGAAATTTGGGCTTTGACTGATATATGGGCTCGGACTCCATAAGGAGAGGAAGTTCGGATACCGAAGGTTCCACTGATATTGGTTCACCCGGACTGGATTCCTGTATAGAAACAAAATTTAAAAGTTAAACAAATATGAAGCAAGTAGAAATATAATACTGCACATAAACGGTTTATCTTCTGTGTAGGCTTTCACTTTGGCATTAGCTTCATCGGCCAACATTTCCTTTGGACAAGCACTGCTTTCATCAATGGAGAACGACTGTCAGTTTTAGAAGCAATTAATTCAAAAGCACAAGGATTCCGTTTTGTTGAGTAGTCGCGCTTCCTTTTCCGGCACGCAACTTGTGGTATCACCTTCGAAACAGGATCAACAAGTGAAGAACTTGCTGGATTTGATATTTCGTTCAACTTCTTTAACCTTTGAGCTCGTTCCTCGTTATCACATTTAAGCAAGTTAAAAATAAAAATCTTCACATCTTTTTGGTAATTTAAACATTCAACAGCCGACGCTTTAACTGGGAGCATGTCAAGTTTTTGCCAATGAAGGTCAATGCAATCCAATGGGATTTCTCGATTAATTCTTTGATACATTGCAATTTCATGGGCGCATGGCAAGTTATGCGTCTGCCGAATTATGCAACAACATTCAACTAGATCCACTCCGATACTAGCCGCTCTTTGTAATTGATTCAAAATCAGATGTAATGCATGTATAGATATTACACTTCGGAGTTCTCTAAAATCTGGCAATATGAAATTTCGATTAAACATTGTAAGGCTTTTTTTGAAAGATACCTTAATCTCAGTATATTGCAATTCAAGTAAAAAGTGAATGTTGCTTCAGCAGTTTTCGAAGTTGCCTTGACTGGTTCGTAGTTGCCGCTTCAATTTTGCATGGGCACTCTCCGCTCGATTAGTTGTTACATTATTCCTGTGGAGACATATTTGTCTAGTAAGTAACAAATTTATCTTTATATGGATCCAACCAAGTCTTCGTTACATATTCGACTGCATCTGGGTATGCTCGGAATTCATTCATAAGTAAACTCCGATTTGAATCGTACTCCTCAATAGTTTTAGATAATATTATCAACTACCAAATTGAGAAAAATTTCTCCATTTAGTCTTCTGTTCCAAATATTTTTTTCAATGAGCCAAGACATTACGATTGATATGCCATCTACATAGTAAATGCTGACTTGTTGGAAATATGGATTGAACAGTATTTACTATCGCTAGATCTATATCCGTTACTATTGCACTTGGAAAAATTTCATTGATAAATAGTCCACGTAACTTATTAAGTGCCCATGCATAGTTTGTTTCCCGTTCTCTTTCAAGAAAAGCGAAAGCAACACAAAATGACATATTCGTCGATGTTACGCCAACTATCTCAAGTAATGGGTATTTGTACCTGTTTGTTTTATAGGTACAATCTAGGATGACAACTCCTGGAAATGCACGTACAAGCTCCACACCAACCGGATGAGCCCAAAAGAGGTCAGTTACTGCGTCGGTTTGGTTATTGCTGCAATGCCACTTAATGTACTTGCACTTTGAAATTTTAAATAGCAAGTGTTGCATTTGCGTTCTACCCCCTGTTCATTAACCCGAAACTTGGGTCGTGTATTATAAATTGTCTTCATTATTGACGCATTCTTCGGATCCTTCATCTTAAAAAATGTCAGGATATCTTTTGGTCGTACATGACATTTCGACAACTCCATTACAACAGAAGTCTTGCTTTAGGATAGTCTTCCTACATACGAGTATCCTTCAAGATATTCAGCCGCAACATGATTATGTATATCGCATATAACCATAAGTTTCCCGTCGGACCCCTCAACAGATATTTGTTGACCCTTTAGCTTAAAGGGACATCCATATTTTTTGCTACCCCTGAATCCTTCATCATCTTTTAATTTTTTGAATTTTGAACTTCCACCTCTTTCACAACCAAACCAGATTCTTCATTTCTTATAATGGCCTCCACTATCAGATTTTGAAATAATTATCACCAATCCTAATGTCTTTCCCGTATCACGAACCCAGTTTGCAAGCTCTTCTCGATCTAAAAAAGTCTACAATCACAGTATTTCAGTTAGACATCTCTACCAAACATAATATATTATATATAAAAAAATCTTCTATATCATCATATCTCAATTGTTGTGAATGCCGAACTATAATCAACAGCTACCTCACTCTGATCTCGGCTACAATGTGTTGAACCTTCATCCTATTAACCAAAGTGCACATAATAGAATGAGAAGATGAACGGCTGCGAAATCAAAACCGTTCTTCCTAACCGATCTCTGTTTTAATTAAATCTGTTCTTTTAAAATAAAAAATTGTAGAAATTAAAAAAGGACGATGGATTCATACCTCCAATGACTTTTGATCGTCGAATGAAACTATCGCCAAGTTGCGCATCTCCATTTTCTTCCTCGTAGACTCACAAAAGAATTTTGTTTTCTATTTTCTAGGGTTTCACAATGAGAGAACCGATTTAAGCTAAACGTAGACTTTAATTTCCGTATTTTTTTCCTAAAAGGAGTTAAAAATAAAGAGGAATGGAGTGGAGATTCTGAGAAATAGAATTTTTTTCCCTCTTTTTCTCCTCTGCTGTGCTCCTGCTGCTCCTCTGGTTTCATGCGGGGAAAAATAGAAGAAGGGATGGGAGGATGAAGGAGGTGTGGAAGGGTAGTTTTGACCAAAAAAAATTGGCAAAGTGGTAAAAAACATGAACTTTTAAAGTGGGCTTACTAGGAAATATGATGTGCCTATCCAGAAACTCCCAATTTTTGATATCTCCACTCATCTTTGAAGTTTAGATAACTAGGGGCAATTCTAAATGACCCCACCACTTTGCTAGATAAGCCCTCTTGCTAAGTGAGCCTCTCTTATGAAAATTTAGGCTTTTACTAAGTGAGCCCACCCTTTTTTTTCCAATCCATAGCCCATAGTTTCACCTCCAAAGCCATGATCTATCCTAGAGAACGACCCCCTTCTTTTGTGATTGTGCCCAAAGTTGTTAAATCAAGATACGCATAGTGTATCGTTACCTCTATGTATTGTATCACATGTCGTATAGCGTATCGTAGTGTAAGATACATTGATTAATATATAATAGATTATTAATAAGTAAAAAAACAATATATAATATAACAAACATATGATTAAATTTAAAGTATAAGTAAGCAAATAACTAAAGGTAAATATTAAAGCTGGTAAAATATTTAATATAAATCAACTGTTATATATAAAAAGGTAACTAACAAAGTACAATAACCTTAGCAAATATATTGCTAAATTCACTTGAAATTGAAAATAATATTCATTTTTGTCATATTCGTCTTCTTTGCTCTATTTAAACTCATCATTTAGTATACTCTCATTTTCCATTCTTTTTCCTCATCTATTGTTTACAATTGCATTTAATTTAAGAGCTCCTACTGATAATTATAAAATAATCTATTAGAGACTTAATATTCGAAAAACACAACTAATTCATAAAATTTTTACTATTATATCTTCTTTACCTTTTCTTTTTAGTAGATGCATTGCTCTTCTTTAACTTAAGACGCACATTGAAATCCATTCAAAGTAACACACGAACACCTTTCATTATGTAAAGTTCTTATTTTTTATCAATCCATTCATAATAAAATAATATACCAGCAATCAAATTAGATTACATATTTCTCCAATCTCGTCCTTATTTTTATTACCTTAGTTCCCGCTGTATGTTTTTTTTTTTTTTACAAAGACCAAAACATTAAGTATAAGTTTGTTATCCCTCTAAAGTAATACAAAACAAATAAATGTAATATTAATTAATCATCCCTTACAGATATATTACTGTCATCATCCTCAAAATTATTATTTTAATTTCTTCATCTTCATCTTCTTAAATCTATATAAATTCTTCTTTTTATCGAGATTTTAGCACACAATAGATAAGCTCACTAAATACTTGAATTGAGAATTAATAATTAAATAATTTGTATTGACTATTAATAATATATCTATTTTGATGAGATGTTCAAATATTTTTATCAACTAAAATAAATATTTTAAACTTTGATGTCCTTTGTTGTTAAATGTTTATACCTTTTAAACTTTGTATCCCGTATCTAACTCTAAAGGTTCATTTGAATGAATTTGAAATCCATTTATAAGCCAAGTTAGCGTATCGTATAATATCGCGTATCGCAAGATATGTATCGTATATCGTATGATACAGCTGCTGTATCATAAGATACATAACGAAATGGTATCGCATGTAAGATACGTATCAATATTCTTGTATATCGTATCGTATCGTAGAATATGTATCGCATATTGTAGGATATTGACAACTATAACTATGCCCCCCATTCTCCATGCCCTAGTTCCCTACTTCAATAGTACTAACGCCTCGAACCGCTCAATTCCCTCTTCATCCTTGAGTGGAGGGCCCATCCACCCCCTGCCCACATCCGCGAGGTGCACCCCCATTCCCATGCCCACATTCGTCCAGTGGACCCAAGTTCCCTGCGAGGAGTGTGCCCCCCCATTCCCCATGCCTTGGTTCCCCAATTCAACTGCGCTAACACCCCGAACCACTCAATTCCCCCTTAATCCTCAAGTGGAGCCCCCATCCACCCCCGACACACATATGCGAGGTGCACCCCTATTCCCACGCCCACATCCGTCCAGTGGACCGGAGTTCCCTACGAGGAGCATCCTCTCCCGCCTCTTTGAGCAAGTTTCCTAATTGGTAGACCGGTACAAACTCCGATAAGTTTTCTACCCCTAGTTTCATAAATTATTATATTTTTGATTCAAATTATTTTTTATAAGACATAAATTTCATCAATCTTACAATGAGTTTGAGTTTTGAGGTTAGGCTAAATTTGGACAAAATGTCCCTATTATTGATGTTGTTTTTCACATTTGAACGAAATTGCGAGAATGCATGAATATGAATGAATTTTAAAATATTTAATTAAACAACACAAAATTTGGGATAGCATATGTTCAATGCGATAATCTAATTAAACAAATTTGATTATCCCACTCCCATATAGGTTTTAGTATTACCAATTATAGATTTATATTTGAAACAGAATTTGTAAGGGTAAACAAATTAATATAGATATTGAATGTATTTCACTGATGGATCATCCTCAATCATCTAGTATTCATCCGACAGAGTCGAATCGGAGAAAGAAAACTTCTTCAAAACCGCTGAGGAATCCTAGCGTCCCTGAATGCCAAGATCAACCGGCTATGAATCATGAGGTAGACACTGAGGCCCCTGCTCTACCAGCATACGTCGGTGCTATCCATGACGAGATCAACACCGACGATGGGGACTCAGAAGAAGATGCCATTCGTCCGATTAAGTGAGGACCAGTGGATGTGTCTATATTGAAGAGTTTTAGAACGCATATTGCTTACTTCGTTTCAAAAGAAGAGGTAAATTTAGATATTTCTAATGCTATACTAAGTTTACTATGTTGCATAAAATATAATTCTACTAAACTTGCAGGAGCGTGAGCCATCCTTAATCACACAAAGAAGATTTCCGCTTGGCCGCTGAGAATGCAACAACCGAACACACGCTTTATGGAGCTCATCCGCAAGTCGTCCTTATATCCATTGGTTGCTTGTTCGTACCAGAACGTAAGCAGTGTTGAGATTTCATCATTTGTGGAGAGGTGCCATCCAGAAACGAATACCTTCCACTTGCCTTTTGGAGAGATGACAATTACGCTGGACGATGTCAGTTGTCTCCTTAGTTTGCCAGTGACGGGTAAATCTGTGTGCCAACCAGAAGGATCGGATGTTCGACCAGCTATTGATTTACTTGTTCATTCACTCGACATTAGCCACTCTGAAGCTTTCAATGAGATAAATACAAAGGGTGGAGGTTCAGTGAGACTTGATTGGCTAAGGGAGTATTTTAGTGGCGTCAACGACAATGATTCTGAGGATAGGATTCTCCATGCTGCGAGAGTATATTTATTGTATCTTCTAGGTTGCACGCTCTTTGGCGACAAGAGTGGGACCAGAGTATCCATAGATTACTTTGAGCTTTTGCATGACATCCATTCCGTCCACACATTCGCTTGGGGTGCGGGAGCATTGGCGTACTTATATAGGCAGCTAGGACTTGCGTCAAGAGCTCATGTTGCACAGATTGCCGGATACTTGACACTTCTACAGGGATGGATATTTGCACACTTTCCAAAGTTTATGCCCGTGTTGAACGCATCTTACAAACCGGACCAACCTCAAGCACGTCGATGGTTGAGCTGTCGGGATAGCAATGTCAGTCTTGCTCATGTACGTGTTTTACGTTCCACACTTGACCAGTTGAATCCAACCGAGGTTAGAAAGTTCAACACGTATCTTGACATTGTTGTGATGAAAATTTATCTTTTTTTCACTTGTGTTGTTTTTATTATATTGCAGGTAATATGGGATCCATATAGGCCTTTGAGATGTCACCACCCATTCCACGAGGTCTCATACTATATGGGAACGATTAGAGTGAAGGAGTTGGCAGAACCGTATCACCCTGTACGCATTCTAAGGCATTTTGGTCGTCGACAGCTTATCCCACCTCTACCATTCTCTGCCACCCGTGAAAAAAGAGGATTGTCAAGCAATCACTACCTGGTCACCTATGGCCATATCGAGGAGATGTGGGTTAACTGGGAAGACCATGTGCTATCCCACGACCATCGTGGGGTTGAGGTGGGTAACCCTTTTGTAACGCCCCATTTTTCAGAGGGATACGAAAACGGAGTGCGTTACCGGCGGGCACGTGTAAGTCAACGTGCACGAGGCCTATAAGTATGTAAAAAAAGAAATGAATGGAATTGAATACTAGTCATCAACCAGGATCTTGAAAATTAGTCTACTGCCATATAAAAGAGAAGATATACATGTCTAAAATAAGCAGCAATAAGTACAATACTGATACGAAAGCTAGAAATAAAGTCCCAAAGGGGTGATACATATCAAACCAAAATTACAAAAGTGGAGGCCTATAAATCTATTGCTGCTCGGTCTGCTATAGAAAGTACGGATCATGCAGTGGCGGATCTCGCTCACATCTTGAGTATCTGAGCGTGTGGGGGAGCTCAGGGTCAAACCCGGCAAGTAAAATAATAAGAAGTACGGAGCGTGTAATATAAACAAATAGGTAAGATATGGGTGTGGATATGAAACTATGTGCATGTGTGGAAAATATTAAATGATCAACTAATAATATCAAGAAAGAATGTACATTCTATCAAGTATGGAGACTAATGGTGAATAACTAGACTTGTATGGTAGGGAACATACAATATGTACTAACAAGTAAAATATGAATTGATGTAAAAAGCATATGCACATGCATGGTGAACTAATTGGTGAAGAAATAGACCTGTATCGTATGTGATCGATATCAAGTACGGAGACTAATGCATATCAAGTCTAAGTTAATATCATATTTTAGTTTATATTTGAACTGAATGGTGAAGAAATAGACCTGTATGTAATCAATATCAAGTACGGAGACTAATGCATATCAAGTTTAAGTTAATATCATATTTTAGTTTATGTTTTGAACTGAATGGTGAAGAAATAGACCTGTATGTAATCAATATCAAGTACGGAGACTAATGCATATCAAGTTTAAGTTAATATCATATTTTAGTTTATGTTTTGAACTGAATGGTGAAGAAATAGACTCGTATGTAATCAATATCAAGTACGGAGACTAATGCATATCAAGTTTAAGTTAATATCATATTTTAGTTTATGTTTTGAACTGAATGGTGAAGAAATAGACTCGTATCGTATGTGATCGATATCAAGTACGGAGACTAATACATATCAAGTCTAGGTTAATGTCATATTTTATTTTATATTTTGAACTAAGTGGTGAAGAAATGACTGGTATCGTATGTGATCGATATCAAGTACGGAGACTAATACATATCAAGTCTAGGTTAATATCATATTTTATTTTATATTTTGAACTAACTGGTGAAGAAATAAACCTGTATCGTGAAAGTACCCGTGCATACCCGGGACCCGGCCAAGATGCTGGCACTGAACCAGCCGTGCCGCTAAGCACTCAAGCAGATACCGATTACTGAGTAATCGGTCGTCCCATCAACATGGACTAAACAAGAGATAATGGCTCAGTACCATCCGGGCGCCCCCGCGGATGGTCCCCTATTTCGGTTGCGCAACCTATCCTAAACCTTTCACGATACAATATTTGTCCACCTTTTAGTTCTCCCATAACCCAAGATTTCAAGTTATATTGCATGCAAATCAATCCGGAATATGATAAACTAATCATGTCAAGATTAATACATATACATGTCTAGTAACAAACAAGATGTGGTCCATGTCAAAATCAAGTTAACATGCAAGTTAGGATCCATGGCACCATCAAGACATGCGTATATACTAACGAGGAAAATCCGAAATATTTTCATGTATCTTGTACAAGTAATTAGTATGTATATGTCGAAGTAAATATGATGGAATGTCAAAATCAAGTTAACAGGCAAGTCAAGATTCATGGCACTATCAAGACGTGTATGTACTAATAAGAAAAGTCCGACATAATTTCGTATATGTTGTACAAGTAACTAGTATGTATGTGTCAATGCAAGTATGAAGGAGTATAGAATGTTAGAATGAATGTTATGAAAATGATCATGTATGTAAACTACACATAAATACAAGTATACATATAAATACGTATGTGAGTATTAAGATGTAAAGATACCTAGGATGATCATATATGTAAATCATGCATATACAATTATGGATATAAACACATATATAATTTTATGTATGTTGTACAAGTTACTAGTATGTATACGTTAAGGCAAGCATGATAATCATAGAATATTAAAATGTGTTATGCAAATAATGATCATGTATATAAACCACGCAATACAATTATGCATATAAACACATTAGGCAAGTGGGTACTAAATTTGTAAGGATAAGAATTAAATAGGCTTAACACTTTTATAACAATTAGTTTAATAACATATTGATTTTCTAAATTCTAGTATGATTTCATAGTATGGAAAATAGCAAATTTGTTAAATCTTAGACATGTATATATATATATATATGTATATATTTAAACATGGATTAGCATAGAAAGAATTATGACCTAACATAATATCTCGTATGAAAGAAATATTTTAACAATTTAATGTAGAAACTTATTTATTTGAAATCTTCTTTTTAAAACATGATTATGAATACATACATATATATATATACCTATGTTCTAATGGCAAGTGGAAAATAATTTAAAAATCATTGCATTATATATAAAGAACTTATATGGAAAATTCAAATGTATATCCAAACATGATGAATATTCATAAAGGTAGTATTTTTATAATTTAAAAATAAAGCATATAGTTTAACTTTACAACTTGTAGTTTAAGAATGAGAGATTTTAAATAAAATGATAAATTTGATATATAAACATAGGGTAAAGTATAAAAAATCATATTTTTATTTTTCTAGAATAATCATAGAGATTTTTGTATAGAGATATATGTTTTTAAGTTTTAACAAATCAAGATTCTAAGTTAACCATAAACAATTAGAATTAGAAATAAAACATGAGAGGGGATGTGATTTTACTTGCCTTGATAGGTTAGGGAAGGTAAGTTTATTTTGAGGCTAAAGAATTTCTTCTCATTTTCTTCTTCTTCCCTTTTCTTCTTCTCTTGAGTTAGAGTAAAAAAAAAAAATAAAAGGAAGAGATAAATTAAAAGTGAAGGAGATAAAATAAATGAAAGGAAGGGAAGAAAAAGATATAATAAAAGAGGGATATGGGGGATTAGATAATGGTTTGTCATGCTTGTCCAAAGGACAAGCATGGTAAAGTAAGGTATGGATGAATAAAACAAAATAAGTATAGGACAAATAAATACTAATAATGGGTTATTAGAGTTATTTAAAGTTATAATTTCAAATTAAACTAACCTAAAAAAAAAGTCAAACTTCATCTTTACAAGTCTAAGAAGAGACTAGTAAAAATATGTGTAGGACCCACCGGTGATTAAAATAATATTATTTTAAGTGACTATCTTAAAAATTTCAAGAAAATCACAAAAATATAGAAAAATGAGACAAATACAACACATTTATTTTGGGATTAATCTGATATCAAGAATATAAGTTATGATGAAATTAGGTTGTTACACCTTTGGAATGTATGATTGATTATATGGCCTGATACTCTCGCATATCTCGTCGTTTCATTGGTCCATCCATTGAACAGGTCGAGAAGGAAATTCCCGAACAAATTGCTCTTGAACAGGTTGCTGAGGTGAGACTTTGATCTTTGTATTAAACTTAATATGTTTTGCATATTGTTCGGGTGAGGGTAATAAATTTTTGACTTATTCGAAATTGTTATAGAGATTTGAGCAAATACGAGCAGTCGTAGACCCCTTCATCAATGAAGGACCAAGGGAAAGTAGAAAGCATTCGGGATTGCTCTATACGGCCTTAGAGAAGATAAAGTCAAGCCTTGGGGGTTGTACTCAAGTCGACGAGACACTGAGATCGAATCCCTTGAAGAGCCAAGTTTGAACAGACCCTGACGTCCACTGAGGAAAACTCGTAGATAGTGATTTCGATGTACCTAAATTGCTAAATATGCAAAAACAATATCTATTAATTTAAGGTAGTTAGTTTATGTACTTTAACCTGGAACAATATGTTATTATGAAGTTGGCCATGGTAATTTAAGTTTATAATATTTCAATTCAAGGTTGTTAGTGTATGTAATTAAGGTTCTTATTTTGGTCGTATATTTCGCCTTAGATTCATTGTTTTGTTATCTAAAAAGTGTTAGATTCAATGATTTTACTCATGTAGGAATATCCAATTTTTTTGACCCATTTTTTGCTGAATAGCAAACAACCCGTCCGGGGTGTAAACCCTGGACTAGATGAAGCTCGTCCGAGGTGTATATCCCTGTCAGAGCTATTAGCACAATAAAAAAATTGGGGTTTTTTCATTGTTCGGGTTAGTCTCTGAACGGTTCTCACTTCGTTCAGAGATTAGTCCCTAATTGCTATTCGGGGCCTAAACCCCGAACGAGCTTAGTGGTTTGATTGTGAGATTATAACCACTTTGTTAAAATTATGGTAAGAAATTAGGGTTTGATTTAAATTGATGGTCAAGATATAACACGAACCAATCATTATCAATATTTAATATTAATCATTCATGATGATCATGAGATTTTTTCTTTGAAGATTTGATTCATAGGATCAAAGCTTGATTGGTGAAAATGAAGAAATTGTTTTAGAATTCTATGCGATCACAAAACACAAGTGAAGTTGAAGAAGGAACTCTAGAAGACCAAAAATGCTTTATGGTTCGGAATGTCAGGCAATTGAGAAACATATTGAAAGAATGAGGAGTAGAAATGATAACATGAGGATAGATGAGTTGTTACATGCTAAAAGATTAGAATTAGTGCATTAATGAGAAACTAGAAGTTACTCTTATTGAAGAAATGTGAGAGCTAATTGACATGATTTAGGCATGCGTATGAAGGTCTACGAATAAATTTGATGTATACATAAATAACTAAGGACAAGTGCTAAACCAGGTAATATACAAAATAAAAGTCAATAGCTATATTTAAATAGATAACTAAGATCCCGAGTTCAATGACTATGATTTTATTAATCAAAATGACATTGTACTAGCAAACATTATATATGCTGGATTCACTTGAAGTTGAAGAACAATATATTAAATTTTCCTTATTTTCACCTCCTTTACTCCATGCAAACTTTTGCTCCTTCATTATACTCTTATTTTCCTTTCTTTGTCATCATTTATTATTTACAATTTCAAGTTACAAGGTCATATCAAGTATAAATAATTATAACAAATACTAAATGTTCGGATAAATAACTAATTGATTAGAATTTTGCTAAACCTCTTCTCATCTTTTTCTTTTTATTACTTATTCATTCTTGAATTTGAAAGCACTAATGGAAATCCATCCATGCGGCCATTTCCACTGTGTAAGATCTTTCTTCCTTAACAATCCATTTATAATCTATTGCATATCCAATAGGTAAATCAGACATGTTTCTCCATTCACTTTTGGGACCACAATTCCATTTGTATAATATTTTAATTAAAACCGAAGCACTTAGCATAAGTTCATTACCCCTCTCAATAAAACAAGTAAATATAATATTAATTAATTATCATCTCATATATATGCATCATTATCGTCTTCTTTAGGACTTGTTTAATTTTCATCTTCATCTTCTTCGATCTATACAAACTCTTTGTTTCGACCAAATGTTCTTAATACAATGAGGTTTTAGCATACAAACAATACTCATTTGATACTTGAAATGAGAATTAGCAATTAAATAATTAATATTAGTTTGGAATTAATAAATATTCTCTTTTGATGATTGGTTTGAATGTTTTTATCAAATAATATAGGTATCTTGAACCCTAATATCTTATTTTGTTAAATGATTATCATGTTCTGAATTTGTACTCTTAATTGAACTATAAAGGTTTATTTGAATGAGTGAAATCTATTTGTAAGTTTAGTAAACATACCGTAATGTATCATATATTATAAGATATGCTGGCATATCTTGGGAGACATTGCTTGCTAAATATGTACATAAGATACTTAGTGATTTCTTTGTGTCATTGTACTAAAGCATATGTATCATATAACAAAGTGTCGTGGTTTTAAATATTAGTTGATATTGATATGTATCACGATATCATATCGAGTTTCGAGATATCCAATATGAGGCTGACCTTATAATATTGGTACATATATTCCAATATTGCTTATATTTTGGCAGTACATCTGATTTTTATCGATCAGTATGTTTGATATTGCCAATGTCTAAAACCATAAACCAAAACCATAAACCATTGGTTGTTACGAATATTGAGTTCAAGATTTTAAACATTGCATAGGATATTGAGAATTATGATCATAGTAGTAGGTTTAACACTTTCTAGTTCAATGAATAGTGCTAACTATTTAACAAGTAAAGTATTGAAATAATTTTTTTTTCATAATTCGCACCGGGTTATAAAAAATAAAGTAACATGTTGAAGTTTTGATGCTATGAAACTATTTATTATTTTTTTGAAATATGTTAGTAAGTCATAATATTTTTTTATTGCTTAGTTAGCACTATATTAGTTGTATTACAGTAATGTTTTATTTTTTTGAGCAAATCGGTGGGTAAGCCCGCATGTTTCATTAAATAGACTTTAACGAAACGGGCTAAATAACTAGTACATAGTTAAAATATAGTTAAGTGTTCTACTATGCCCTTGCATCAAAGGCTAATACTACATATAAATATTATTTCTCGCCGGTGACGCTATTGTAAAAACTCCGAATTCGCCCTTCCTTGACTATTCCTCATCTAGGCATTCACCTTCCCTTGCTTCATCTTCTTCTGCTTGTGGGTCTCCATCATGCAACTCTCTTTGTTGGCCTCCTTCCTCTTGCCCCTCTTGCCCTTCCTCCTCCTGTGCAACTGGCGTGATGAGGTACAATCTACTTCTTGTATATCTTCGTAATGTCCTGTTGGTGCTGGCCTGCTCCTTGGATTTTGTAATAATCTAATTTCTATCATAACTTATATTCTTGATGTCAAATTAATCCCAAATTGAGTGCGTTATATTCGTTTCATTTTTCTATATTTTTGGTAATTTTCTTAAAATTTACTAGATAGTCACTTAAAATAGTATTATTTTAATCACCCGTGGGGCGTACATATATTTTAATTAGTCTCTCTTCTTTTAATTTGTAAAAAGAATTTTGACTTTATTTGGGTTTGTTTAATTTGAGTTTATGGTCTTAAACAACTTTAAAAATCTATTATTACTAGTTATTTGTTTTATACCTATTTTGTTTTTATTTACCCATACCTCCCATACCCTATCTCTCCAAATTATGAATCTCAAACATACTCCTATCTGCTGGACTTAACTGAAAGAGAGGGAGACTTATTTCTCTCAAAAACTCCTTCATTCTTCCTCTCTTCTATACACTCATATATGGTGTCATTGTGAAGATATTTATATGGTTAATATAATGTAAAATGTCAATAAAAAGTTAACCTGCCTCCCACCAGGCGATTGAGTGAAAAGGCTCACCTGTGTCTGTCGAAGATGCTCGACGATCGGTTGAGAAAGCGGATTAGTTCAGGCATTCTAAGCAGCCACGGCGATTTCCCAACTTTTCGAGAGAGAGAGGTGGGATGGCTTCGTCACAGTTCTTCCGTCGTGATGAGTTAACCTCGAAAGTGGGTACTCAATAGCGAGAGATCGCCCGTTTGGATTCATCAAATAGCATTGGTTGCGAGCTTCCACGCTTCGGTTCGTGATTCCGACAAGTGTCAGACTCAGATAAGGCCTTTCTACGACGTCGAAATGCTGACAACCTATTGAGTCGACGCCGAGAAAGCTGCAGAAATCCCCTCAGCAGCAGAAGCTGGATCAGGAGCGGAGTCGTCAAGCGTCGAGAGCAGTGTAGCGATCCTCCCCATAGATTTCCCCAGTTTAGGGTTCTTTTCATGTGACGGCTCTTTCCCGTCGGGCTTCTTCCTTTGGTTGACGAGAGCGAGGACAGTGAAGTTCGTCGATGGTTTGACTCGGCTCGCTTTGTTCCACTCATGACCGATATGACATGTCTTCTTTCACCAGCTCTTCGTAAGATCTCCCCCATCGACACAACGGGATTCTTTCTCACCATAACTTCATTCCACAACAAAGAGTGTCTTCTTTCATCATAGTATGGCCATAGAACATTCATGGTCAGAAGATGTTCACTCTAGACTCACGACGGTTGGTACCGCAAAAAATCCATGGCTTTTGACGGGTTGGGTCCTTACTTTTACCATACTTGTCTTTTGGCCAACATGACAAGCCATCCTCTTGCTCCCATATTTTTTGTATTATTATATCTTTTCTCCCTTTCTTTTTATTTTTTCTCTTCATCATTTATTCTCTCTCCATTCTTCATTCTTCTCTTCTTTTTATTCCAACTTTCAAGAAGAAAAATAAGAAAAGAGAAGAAGAAAATGAGAAGTTCTTTCGTCTCAAGATAGGTGTAATGCTTCATTTCTCGGAAGGATACGGAAACGGAGTGTTTTACCGGAGGGCACGTGTAAGTCGACGTGCACGAGGCCTATAAGTATGTAAAAAAAGAAACGAATGGAACTGAATATTAGTCATCTATTAGGATTTTGGAAGTTACTCTACTACCATATAAAAAAGAAGATATACATGTTTAATATAAAAAGTAACAAGTATAATACTGATACAAAATTTGAAAATAAAGTCCCAAATGGGTGATACATACCAAATCAAAATACAAAAGCGGAAGCCTAGAAATCTACTGCTGTTCGGCCTGCTCCAGAAAGTACGGATCGTGTAATGGCGGATTCTCGCTCACATTTTCAATACCTGAGCGTGTGGGAGAGCTCAGGATCAAACTTGACAAGAAAAATAATAAGTAAGGAATGTAATATAAAAAAATAGGTAAAATATGAATGGATATGAAAATATGTGCATGTATAGAAAATATTAAACAATCAAATAACAATATCAAGTAGAAATATACATGCATATCAAGTCTAAGTTAATATCTTATTTTAGTTTATATTTTGAACTAAATGGTGAAGAAATAGATTTGTATCGTGAAATTATCCGTGCATATCTGAGACCCGGCCAAAATGCTGGTGCTGAACCAGCCATACTGCTAAGCACTCAAGCAGATGATAGTTTAGTACCAACACTGAGTAATCGGTCATTCCATCAACATGGACTAAATAAGAGATGATGGTTTAGTACCATCCGGTCGCCCCCGCAGATGGGTCCCTATTTCGGTTGCGCAACATATCCTAAACCTTTCACGATACAATATTTATCCACTCTTTAGTTCTTCCATAATCCATGGTTTCAAGTTATATTACATAGAAATTAATCCGGAATATGATGAACCAATCATGTCAAGATTTCTACATACATATGTCTAGTAACAAATAAGATGTGGTCTATATCAAAATTAAGTTTACAGGCAAGTCAGGATCCATGACATTATCAAGAGATGTGTATATACTAATAAGGAAAATCCTGCATAATTTCATATATGTTGTACAAGTGACTAGTATGTATATGTCAAGGCAAGTATGATAGTCATAAAATACTAGAATGAGTTATGGAAAATAATGATCATGTATGTAAACCGTACATATACAATTATGTATATAAAGACATATTAGAAAGTGAGTATTAAAGTGTAAAAATAAAAATTAAATATGCTTAACACTATTATAACATTACTTTAACATATGAATTTTTCAAATTCTACTATAATTTCATGGTATGAAAAGTAGCAAATTTATTAAACCTTGTTAATGTATATATTTTTAAAGTGAACATGGATTGGCATAAAAGAATCATGAGCTAATGTAATAGCTTGCATAAAAGAAATATTTTAGTAAATTTAATGTAAAATTTATATAAAACTCTCTCTTTAAAACATGATAATGAATATATATATATATATATTCTAATGGCAAGTGGAAAGTGATTTGAAATCATTGCATTATACATGAAGAATTTATATGGAAAATTTCAAATGTATATCCAAATATGATGAACATTCATAAAGGTAGATTTTTTGTAATTTTAAAATAAAACATATAGTTTAAGTTTGTAACTTATAGTTTAAGCATAGGAGGCTACAAATAAAATTATAAATTTAATATATAAACATAGAGTAGAGTGTAAGAATTATATTTTTATATTTAAGATAATCATAGAGAATTTTATATAAAGATATCACCTTTCTAAATTTAAATAAATCAAGATTCTAAATTTGTTATAAAAGATTTTAGTTACAAAATAAAATTATAAGAGTGGATATAATTCTACTTATTTTGATGGGTTAGGGAAAATAAGCCTATTTTGAGGCGGAAAAACTTCTTTTTCTTCTGTTTTTCTTCTCTTTCCTTATTCTTCTTCTTGAGAGTTGGAGGCTAAAGAATTTCTTTTTATTCTTTTCTTCTTTTTTCTTATTCTTCTTCTTCTTTTTTCTTATTCTTTTTCTTGAGAGTTAGAGTAAAAAAGAGGAAGAGAGAAATGAAAAATGAAAAAGAGAGAATAAATAATGGGGAGAATAAATGAAAGGAAAGGGAGGAAAATATATAACAGACAAAGGAGAGATATGGGGGTAAGAGGAAGGCTTGTCATGCTTGCCAAAGGACAAGCATAGTGAAGGTAACGTATGGGTGAATAAAGACAAAATAGGTATAGAACAAATAACTAGTAATAATAGGTTATTAGAATTGTTTAAGGTCATAAATTCTAATTAAACTAACCAAAATAAAGTCTTACAAGTCAAAAGAAGAGAGACTAGTCAAAAATATGTAGGGCCCACCGGTGATTAAAATAATATTATTTTAAGTGACTTTCTTAAAAATTTCAAGAAAATCACAAAAAAATATAGAAATATGAGACATCAAGATAATCCATCAAGAATGTAAGTTATGTTCAAATTAGGTTGTTACAATAGGCTTATCTTCCTAATCCATCAAGATAAGTAGAATCACATCCATTCTTATATTTTTTTAACTCAAAATATTTTATTGTTAACTTAGAATCTTGATTTTTTAAAACTTAAAAAGATAATGTCTTTATACAAGAAGCTCTATAATTATGCTAAATATAAAATATGATTTCTTTTATACTTTACTGTATGTTTATATTTTAAATTTATCATTTTATTTATGATCTCTCATTCTTAAACTACAAGTTGTAAATTTAAACTATATACTTTATTTTTAAATTATAAAAATGCTATATTTGTGAATGTTCATTATATTGGATATAAATTGAAAGTTTTCCATATAAATTCTTCGTGTATAATACAATGATTTTAAAATTATTTTTCCACTTGCCATTAAAAAATATGACATATATATAGTTATAATCATGTTTTAAAAGGAGGGTTTCACATAAGTTTTTTTTTATTAAATTTACTAAAATATTTCTTTTATACAAGCTATTACGTTTGGTCATGATTCTTTTTATGCTAATCTATATTTACTTGAAAATTATATACATTAGTAAGGTTTAATAAATTTGCTACTTTGCATACCATAAATCATGCTAGAATTTGGAAAATTCATATATTGTTAAAGTAAGGTTATAATAGTATTGAGCCTATTTAATTCTCATCTTTACACTTCACTTACCTAATATGTGTTTATATGCATAATTGTTTATATGTGTGGTTTACTTACATGATCTTTATTTTCATAACACTCATTCTAATATTTTATGACTCCATTATGCTTGCATTAACATATACATATTAATTACTTATACAAAATATATGAAAATATGCCAGATTTTCCTTATTAGTACATACACATGTCTTGATAATGCCATGAATCCTGACTTGCCTGTTAACTTAATTTTGGCATGAACCATATTTTGCTTGTTACTTGGATATTGATTAGATGATAGACATATATACGTATTGATCTTGACATGATTGGTTCATCATATTCCGGATTGATTTGCATGTAATATAACCTGAAAGTTTGGGTTATGGGGGAGTTAAATGGTAGAAAAATATTGTATCGTGAAACGTTTAGGATAGGTTGCGCAACCGAAATAGAGATCCATCCGCAGGGGCACCCGGATGGTACTGAGCTATCATACCTTATTTAGTCCATGGTGATGGGACGACCAACTTCTCAGTATCAGTATCTGCTTGAGTGTTTAGCCGTATGGTTGGTTCAGCGGTAGCATCTTGGCCGGGTCCCGAGTATGTATGGGTATTTTTACAATACGAGTCTATTTCTTCACCATTTAATTCTAAATATAAACTAAAATAAGATATTAATTTAGACTTGATATGCATGTATATCTCTATTTGATATTGTTACTTGATCGTTTAATATTTTCCACACATGAGCATAATTTTATATCTACACTCATGTTTTACTTATTAGTTTATATTGCACACTTTTTATTTTTTATAGTTTTACTTGTCGGGTTTGACCATGAGCTCTTCCACACGCTTAGGTGCTGAAAATGTGAGTGAGAATTCGCTATTGCACGACCCACGCTTTCTGGACCAGGCCAAACAACAGTATATTTTTAGGCCCACTTTTGTATTTTTGGATTTAGTATGTATCATTCTTTTGAGGGCTTTAGTTTCCAACTTTTGTATCAATACTGTACTTATTGGTTTCTGTTTTAGACATGTATCAATGTTGAAAATAATGCGTTATGAAACCCGTTATATTGCGTTACATAACTTAACGAAATCTCAACGCTATGTAACAACTAGAAATAACTTAGTGCATCGTAATAGTATGTTTTTATGTTATTTTATGTTATATTACATAACGTTAATTACGTTATGTTACGTTATTTATAATTATTTTTTAAAATAATTTATATATTGTTGTTGATTATTATTTGATTATTAGCGAATTGTTATAATTTTCTTATTTAATTAGTTATTGGTATATTTGATTGATTGTGGAATTACTAACTTATTAACATAAGTTTGTTTCCTTATTCATTTGTTGTATTTCTTGTCCGGTTGCTGAAATTTACTTATTGATTCTATTGAATTTTTTAACTAAACTGGAATCAACAATTATAAATAAGATAAATTTAACATTATAAAATATAAATTACAACAATGATATAACTGAAATTGAAATAAAAAAAATAAAATATTATTTTATTATTTATATGTTGACTGGAATTATGATTGTAGTTATTATAATTTATGAAGATATGTGAAAATTATTTGTGAAACTTAATATAACATTTGAATAGATTATGTATTACAAAATAGTTTTATATTCTTTTTTAGATATTTTTAATTTATTTTTAATTTATAAAAATTATTTTATATAGTTTTATATTTATATTTATTAAATAACTAGGAAATTGCATAAGCTTATGTTATCCGTTACGCTATATGCGATATAACCTAATAAAGGCGAAACGTTACCGTTATCGTTATTTTATACATTGTGTTGTATATCTTATCTTATATGGCAATAAACTAATTTTCAAAATCCTAGTGGATCACTAGTATTTAATTCTATTCGTTTATGCTTCTACAAACTTATAGGTCTCGTGCATATTAATTTATACGTATCTGTCGGTAATGCACTCCGTTTCCGTATCCCTCCGAGAAATGGGGCGTTACAGGTTCCCCTTCTTGTCCTGTCCATAGAGCAATAACATTCTCAATGTTAGCACAAATGCTTGTAATATTTTGTTTTTTAATGCAATTATACGATTATTTTTTTCAAGCCAAACATGCTATAGTACTCCCGAAATCACTATCCCCTTATCTTTGTTTTTACAGTTTTCCCATATGTTACTTATTTCTTTGATATCCCTTCCCCATGCTTCCTTATGATATTTGTTCTTCAACATTGAGATAACCTTTAGCGTGTAATTACACTCTATGAACAAGTGTTGTATGCTTTCTTCCGATTGGTTACATAATATACATATATCCGAGCCTTTTCATCCTCCCCGCTGTAAATTGCCCCACGTTACAATCACATTCTTTGTCACCAGCCAAAGAAATGCCTGTACTTTTGTTGGTATTTTTATTCCATATTATATTGGCTACTATGGGCCTTACTCCTCTATATGTGATGATATATAGCTTCTGCTACAGTGAAAGACCCGCTTTTATTCCATAACCATTGTACTTTATCCTTGTCTCCTTGTACAAGAATGATGTTCTCTATTGACTTCGATAGTTTATTTTTTTCCTTCTGTATTCTATAATTGCTATTTCTCATTGGCGACAATCTATATGACCCTCTTTTGTAGTATGATGTTATTGGTTTTTCTTTATCCTGAGTGTCTTCATATATATTTGGTGCAACGTGTTGTAATTGTTCTAACTCTACCCACTTGTCTTCTCAAAATCTAATCGTGTCTCCCTCACCCAATTTAAATCTTGTACCAGCTGACACTATATCCTTCAATTCTTGCAAACCACTCCAAAATTCCAAACTTTGTTTAATCTTTGTGCAGATATCTCCCCATGTGCCATTTTTATTCCCATACTTTTCTCTTAATATTTTGCTTATGATTTTGTCTGGAGAGTCCAATACTTTCCACCACCATTTCGTTAGCAAGGCCCTATTCATCCCCTCTAAATGTGGTATATCAGTCCTCCCTATTACTTAGAAGTGCATGTTTGAATCCGTGGGACCAGATTGTATGCTTTCTTCTTGTGATTACTTCCCATAGAAATTCCCTTATGATCTTATCAATTTTTGCTCTCACCTATTTAGACATTCTAAAGTTCGATGTTTGGTATAAGGGGATCGATGATAGAGCTGAGTTGATGAGAACAATTCTCCCTCCTAATAACAAGAATCTGCTTTGCCAATCCTCTAACTTTCTTTATAACTTTTCTATGATTCCCGCCCAATCTTCTTTCTGTAATTTTGTTTGTCTTAGTGGTACTCCCAAGCAATGTTGAAAATAACACGTTATGAAACCCGTTATATTGCGTTACATAACCTAACGGGACCCTAATGCTTACGTAACAACTGAAAATAACTCAGTGGACCGTAACAGTATGTTGGTTATGTTATTTTACGTTATATTACGTAACGTTACGTTAAGTTACGTTATATTACGTTAATTTACAATTATTTTTTTAATAATTTTTATATTATTGTTGATTATTATTTTGTTTATTAGTGAATTGTTATAATATTCTTGATTAATTGTTGGCTTGTTTGATTGCTTGTGGAATTACTAACTTGTTAATTTGCGATTATTTCCTTATTCACTTGTTATAATTCCTCTCCGGTTGCTAAAATATCTTACTTGTTGATTTTATTGAATTTTTAACTAACTAAAATCAACAATTATAAATAAAATAAATTGAACATTACACAATATAAATTATAACAATGCTAATAACTGGAATTGAAATCTTGTTATCTTGTTTAAATGATGATTGAAATTATGGTTGGAGACTTAATATAATTTATGAAGATAAATGTGAAAATTATTGTAAAACTTAATATAAAATTAGAATAGATTATATATTATAAAATGGTTTTATATTCTTTTTTTGATATTTTAAATTTATTTTTGAATTTATAAAAATTATTCTATATAGTTTTATATTTATTTTTAATTAAATAAATAGAAAATTACATAACTTACGTTATGTGTTACGCTATATGCGACATAACCTAACAAAGACAAAACGTTACGTCATCATTATTGCTATTTTAAACATTGCTCCCAAGTATTTAATTGGTAGGGTTCCTCTAGTGCATCCCATTATCATTTTAATGATCATGTTATTTAAGTCATATTCTCCGAGAAAAATGATATTACTTTTCTCATAGTTGATTTTTACCCCTGACCATTGTTCAAACTTGTGTAGCATCTACTTCCAAATTATTACCTCTTTTATGTTTGGTTGTCCAAATATTATTGTGTCATTTGCATATTGCAAATTTGTGATATTTTTTTTTGTAACTGGTAACCTCTTTATCCACCTCGCCTCTTTTGCTTTCTCAATTATTGCATTTAAACCATCCGCTACCAAGGTAAACAATAACAACAACAATGGGTCCCCCTGTCTTAATCATCTTCTGTACACAATCTCTTTACCTTGCTCCCCATTAAGGGTGTGTTGTTTGCATTGAAGTAGAGAGGAACTAATGGAAGTAAAGTCACTTCTTCCATTTCATGTGTTTGTTTGGCCTAGAATTAAAGTAGAAGTTACTTCTACAATGATAAGGTGGATCCTATGTGGCAATCCAACTTTCCAAATCTACTTCACATAGACTTTGGGTGAAAGAAAGTCGAAAGTAAAACGTATTAATAATTTATTATTCTGTATTTTACCCTTCTTTTCTTTTTTCTAAGAAATAATTATTTTATTCATCTTCCATCACTTTTTTCATTCTAAAAAGTAAAAAAACAAACACTAGAAGTATTAGAAGTATGATACGTCCAACTCTTTTATTTTGAAAGTAATTTCTAATTTTCTTCCTTACTTCCACTACTGCTAAATAACTAAACACACCCTAAGTAGAATATGTGTTTTTGAGGATCTTAGCCAACTTTCCATCCAGGCTATCCATTTTGGGCCAAAATCCCTTGCTTTCAATATCTCCGCCAAACAATTCCAATTCACTCTATCATATACTTTCTCGAAGTCTAATTTTAATAGAAATCCTCTCATTTTTCTTTCTTCATATGGTGGATAGCCTCATGTGTAATTACTATTCCATCGAGGATAGTCCTCCTTTTGATAAACCCTGTTTGGTACTCCCCAACCAACTCGGATAATGTAGGTGCTAGTCTGTTTGTCCACATCTTTAAGATGATTTTGATTGTACAATTCAGTAGAGATATTGGTCTGTAATCCGTGATACACTCCGATGAGGTTTTTTTTGGTATAAGTACTATCCTGGCGTAGTTAAGTCGATCTAATCTTGCTGTGCCCCAATTAATTCTTTGATTAGATCCATCATATCTTCTCTTATTATTCTCCGGTATTTGCTGTAAAAAAGAATAGGGAAACGATCTGGTCTCGGGCTTTTTTCATTTGCTAATCCTCCTATCACAACTTTGAATTCCTCTTCAGTTATGTCTTTCTCCAATTCTTCCAATGAGATGGTTGATCCTCCACAAATATTCTTGTTAAAAGTGATCTTGTGTTCCCCTTCTTGACCCATTAGATTTTTAAAGTGTGTCAACATGGTCTTGTATAATTGCATGATCTGTGTGTTCTACTCCGTCTATTTTCATTTTCAATATTTGTTTGTCTTCTCCTATTATTTGCTATCTTATGAAAGTAGGCAGTGTTATGGTCCCCTTCCTTAATCCATGTTGTTCTTGATCTCTGTCTCCACATAATCTCTTCTTTGGCCAGTATTTTGCTAAGTTGCATCCTTAGTTTTTAATTGACTGACTTCATTTTAAAAATGCTATTAGTTATAGAACTAGTTAAATAGTTATATCACAATAATATTATTATTTCATAATGGATAATAAGGTAATTATTTATTAACACTAATTAATTTGTTAAGGAGAGAGATTGTTTGTCATTTATTAGTACTAATTAATTAGTTAATGAAAGAGAGACAGTCCAAGTTAAATGGGAAGTCTAAAGTTTTAACTTGGATTTTTTTTGGGCTAGTACTAGACAAGGATCCAAGTTCAAAACAAAGCCCTGGTCCACCAATATCACCGGATTTCTAAATTCAGGTCCATGTCCAGTACCAATAACACAAAACTTTGAAGTCTTAGGGAAAGTAAGATTGGAGTTGAACAGTCTAAACCGGTAATCTGTTAGTTTACGTGCATTAAGAGAGGCCTACTTGTCTGTTAAAATAGGGCCAGACCTTCGTTTTCATATAGTTTCCTAGTTTAGGAATTTTAACACTTAGCAAGTGATTGTTGACATTAGTAGTTAGGTTGAGAACTTGTCTTTAAATGTTGTCAAATCTATTGCGTCTCCTCTCTCGATAGCCGACCTCATCTCGATTGATCACTTGAATGATGATGATTAGTGATCTGCTTGTATCATAAACATAATTACCTAGCTTTCATGAAGTCATTACAACTACTGAGACCTTGTCAATTGATGTCTAATTCACCCATATCAAAAATTATTTACTATTTGTAGCCTGTTCTATTGTTTTTGTTTACTGAGGACATAAGGCTTCACAGGATTTTTTTCTTCAGTAATTTTCCTTCCATTATTCTTATGATAAAATGTATAAAGAGCTGTGAACAATTATATTCCAGTTTAAAGTTTGTACAGTTTCACTTACAGTAATGTGTAAAGAAAAAGGCATACATGCATAATGATTCTGGATTACCTTGAGGAGAAATTTGTTTCCCCCACTTCCTCTGTAGTTGACAATCAATAAATTAACTACTAATACTAGAGGCAGGTTGTAAATATTTTTTACATGTTCTTGAAACAAATGATATCACTTATGATCTGTAATTGTTTTGATATGGGAGATCATTCCATCCGATCTACATGAATGGATACTAAATTATGCTTTTGAAAGTGCAAAAATGTTATTGATCTCAAAGGTTAACCCGTTGGGTCTTGGATCCCACTTACATGTTGAGTACTGAATTTGCCACTCTATCTGCGATATGGGACAAAAAACATAAGGCTTTCTCCTTTAACTTGGAGGTTTTTATTCTGATGCGGGACACAAGCCCTGCTGAAAATATTCCCCTTCACCGTCCTCCATGAAGGCTTTATTTATTAATCTTGTGATGTTGCTGCAATCAAACTATCAAAGGAGTAGATAGGTTATCTGAATTATCTAGAGTAGTTTTGCACAAAGGACTTGATAAATTTGGTCAAGCTGAAGGAATACTCATTTCTTGTGTTCCAGCAAGAAAAGAAACATAAAAAGTAAAGGCCAAGGATTATAGAAGAACACCACGGCTTAGCTTGCGTGTGCAAAACCTAACCCCATTGAGATTCCATCTAAGGACCATGTGATAAGATATAAGCAATAAGAATTAATATGAACAATAAACAATATGAAAGATTTTAACTGAAAAGTGTGTATAAAGTCATAAGCTATGGATTGTTGTTTGTTTATTCCTGATAATGAAGCATACTGCTTTTACCACCTTGGCTTCAGTGGGGATCTAATTTATTTCCATTCTTCTTAGGGCCAGCATGATTTTGATATGCTTTCTCGCTGATGTTATTTTACATGGAGAAAGCAAATGAATTGATAAACATGGGGAGTCAGGAACTAGGGATTAGAATGGGAGGATCCAAGAGCTAATTTTCGGTCTGTTCTATTCAAAATTTTTGAATTAAAAATGAATTTTTTATTTTTCGGATTCAAATTTTTGAATAGAATGGGATTCAAAATTTTGAATAGAATGGGCCAAAAAATTGGCCCATGAACCTGCCTATTCTCATCCTTATCGAGAACCCATGTTGCATGCTTAAAGACACACAGACAAGGGTGTTGCACGGCACAAAGCAGCAACCCATGATTCTGAAAACAATAGGCACAAAATAGAAATGAATTGGCAAGAAATGTGGCCATTTATAGATGTTTCAGTGAAGATCCAATTGATACCTGATCCTCTTAGGGCCAACATAATTTTGATATGCTTTCTTGTTGATTATTATTCTTCCGGGAACAAGAAATTATGCTGATGACCATGGAAGCTGAGAACCCATGTTGCATGGACAAAGACATGGTTACATGGGTGCAACACGACCTTGCACACTGACACACAATAATTTTTCAAGAATACACACAAAATAGCAATGATATGGAAAGAAATGTCGTTTCTGTCACAGTATCCTACATGGTATGGCTTCAAAATCTTTTCTCAGTTTTAGATGTCCAAAAATGCTTCAGTGAAGATCTAATTTATCATCATTCCTCCTAGAAACTGACATAATATTGATACATTTTCTCGCTGCATAATTTTTCACGGAGTAAGAAACTGAGTTGATAACTATAGATAGCTAAGAACATATGTTGCATGGACAAAATTACATCAATATGGGTATGACAAAACACACCACACCCAAGCACGGCAAATTGTAAAAAAATGCACACAAGATAGCAATGAAATGACAATAGTGTTGTCCAACATGATGTCTTATGTGACATGGATTCAAAATAGAAACATCTGTGCCTCCTAGATGAGAATTACCATGTATAATTGATTAAGGATGAGGCAAACAACTGCTTTATACCATAAAGTATGTATAGGAACTAGAAAGTTGTAGAAGAGGATGAGGATTTAGTGTGGCTGCAAATCCCGTATCCATGGATGGTGAAGCATCTCAAACCTATTCATGGGTATTTCTGTTATTACCATCGTGTATACAATCCTAATGCCTATTACCACATTTATTTAGTAGCTAATCTTGGAGAATCCCTTTATAAATGAGGAGCACACAATCAAGGAATAGACTGGAAAACTAGAATATTGAAATACATTTCCTACTAAAGGTAATGAAATACTGAATACAACAATTTAACTTGCTGAAAGATTTAAGCTTTCAAATTATTTTCATCTCAGCAGAAGAGTCCCAATCTCATGGTTTGGTCTTCTTGTGTTCAAATTTGATACAAGCATTGTTTTCACCACTTTTTGTATGAACGTTCTTGGAAAAGGGAAGAGAGAGAGGATGCAGCTAAAGCTCATTCCTTTCCAACAGGGCCAACAGATATGTTACACAAGATTGTTCATCATATACATAAATACAAAGAAAAAAAAATATAACAGTGAGATAAATGGGATTTGGCATATGCCTACATCCATAGAGAGAGCCTGAAAGTGTTTCAACTATAATAATTAGTACAATGGATCTAAGCCTTGCTTCTAAATCTCTAGAGGAGATTCTGAGAGTTAAATCCTTCCCCTCAACCTGATACGAGGTATAAAATGAGAACTACTCATCATGACCAAAACCCCATATGTTTGGTTAAGAAGCCATTGCCTTGGTGATAACCATTGTCCCTTCGATACATCACATCTCCTTCCTTTGAAATGAGATATGAACTATGATCTCTTAACTCGATCATTCTCTAACTTCCTTCTCTTGTTGCGAATCATACGGATCTACATCTCCATATAACTTTACGATCTCCTCTCCGGGAACTGTAATGCCCCGCTCCTCACTAAACACGAAACGGAGTGCGTCACCGGTGGGCACGCGTGAATTGACGTGCACAAGGCCAATGAATATGTAAAAGAAAGAATGAATAAAGTTAAAATACAATTCATCTAGCAGAATCTTGGAAGTTAGTTTACTGCGATATGGAAAGAAAGATATACATGTCTAAAACAGAATGCAACTGCCATATAGAAAGAAAGATATATATGTCTAAAACAGAATGCAATAATTAGCTACTGATACAGAAGTTGGGAACTAAGTTCTCAAAAGAGGTATACATACCAAACCCAAAAATACAAAAAGTGGAGGCCTAAGAATCTACTGCTGCTCGGCCTGCTCCAGAAAGTACGGGCCGTGCAATGGCGGATCTTCACTCACATCCTCAATACCTGAGCATGTAGAGGAACTCAGGGTCAAATCCGGCATGCAAAACAATAAAAAATAGGGAGCGTGCAATATAAACAAATAAGTAAGATATGAGCATGGATATGAAAGTATGCGCATATGTGAAAAACATTAAACGATCAAGTAACCATATCAAGCAGGGATATACATGCATATCATGTCTAAATTAATATTTTATTTTAGTTTATATTTTGAACCAAATAGTGAAGAAATAAACTTGTATCGTGAAAGTACCGTGCATACCGGGGACTCGGCCAAGATGCTGGCGCTGAACCAGCCGTGCCGCTAAGCACTCAAGCAGATACCGATACTTAGTATTTGATCGTCCCATCAATATGGACTAAATAAGAGATGATGGCTCAGTACCATCCCGGCGCCCCCGCGGATAAGCCCCTATTTCGGTTGCACAACTTATCCTAAAACTTTCACGATACAATATTTGTTCACCCTTTAGTTCTACCATAACCCATGATTTCAAGTTATATTATATGCAAATCAATCCGAAATATGATAAATCAATCATGTCAAGGTTAGTACATATACATGTCTAGTAAGAAGCAAGATATGGTCCATATCAAAATCAAGTTAACAGGCAAGTCATGATACATGGCACTATCAAGATATGTATATGTACTAATAAGGAAAATCCGATATATTTTCATGTATTTTGTGCAAGTAATTAGTATGTATATGTCAAGGCAAGTATGATGGAGTGTCGAAATTAAGTTAACAGGTATATCAGGATCCATGACATTATCAAAACATGTGTATGTACTAATAAGAAAAATCCGACATATTTTCATGTAACTTATATAAGCAACTAGTATATATATGTCAGGGCAAGTATGATGGAGTATAGAATGTTAGAATGAATGTTAAGAAAATGATCATGTATGTAAACCACACATGAATACAAGTATACATATAAATACGTATGTGAGTATTAAGATCCAAAAATACCTATGATGATCATGTTTGTGAATCATACATATACAATTATGCATATAAACACATATTAGGTAAGTGGGTACTAGATTGTAAAGATATGAATTAAATAGGCTTAACACTTTTATAACGATTATTTTAACAACATATTGATTATCTAAATTCTAGCATGATTTTGTAGTATGGAAAGTAGTAAATTTATTAGACATGTATATATTTTTCAAGTAAATATGGATTATTATAGAAAGAATTATGACCTAACATAATATTTCGTATAAAAGAAATATTTTAACAATTTAATATAGAAACTTATTTGAAACCTTCTTTTTAAAAATATGATTATGAATATATATATATATATATATATATATATATATATATATATATATATATATATACTTATGTTCTAATGGCAAGTGGAAAGTGATTTAAAATCATTGCATTATACATGAAGAATTTATGTAGAAAACTTCAAATTTATATCCAATATGATGAACATTTATAAAGGTGACATTTTTATAATCTAAAAATTAAGCATATAGTTTAACTTTACAACTTGTAGTTTAAGAATGAGAGATTATAAATAAAATGATAAATTCGATACATAAATATAGAGTAAAGTGTAAAAATAATATTTTTATTTTTCTAAAATAGTCATAGAGATTTTTGTATAGAGATATTATCTTTTTAAGTTTTAACAAATCAAGATTCTAAGTTAACCATAAACAATTAGAGTTAGAAATAAAACATGAAAGTGGATATGGTTTTACTTGCCTTGATGGGTAGGAAGATAAGGTTATTTTGAGGATAAAGAACTTTTTCTTTTTTTCTTCTTCTCTTCTTCTCATTTCTTATTCTTCTCTTTTCTTCTTCTCTTGAGTTTGAATAAAAAAAAATAAAAGGAAGAGAGGAATGAAAAATAAAGGAGAGAAAATAAATGAAAGGAAGTGAAGAAAAAGATATAAATAAAGGAGGAATATAGGGGTAAGATGATGGTTTGTCATACTTGGCCAAAGGATAAGTATGGTAAAGGTAAGATATGGGTGAATAAAGACAAAATAGTTATATGACAAATGAATACTAATAATAGGTTATTAGAGCTTTTTAAGACTATAATTTCAAATTAAACTAGCCCAAATAAAGTCAAACTTCATTTTTACAAGTCAAAGAAGAGAGACTAGTCAAAATATGTGTAGGGCCCACCGGTGATTAAAATAATATTATTTTAAGTGATTATCCAGAATATTTCAAAAACAAATCACCAAAAATATAGAAAAAGGAGACGAACACAACGAATTCACTCTTAGATATATTTGATATCAGGAATATAAGTTATGATAGAAATTGGATTGTTACATCATCTTTGATCATTAGAATAATTATATCATCATAATTATAGGAGGCACCTTTCTATGCTAGCCGTACAATATACCTTCAAAACCTTATGTGTAACTACCAAATCTGACTTGACACAGGCATGCTAGTCTTCGGTCAGCCTATTGGCTTGTCAAATTGAAAAAACCAGAACCGTGAACCAGTCAGCCGGTTGATGGATTAGTTTAGCTTTCTGACCTTATTCCTTGTGCTGGAGCTTGGTTTAACCTTCTGATCTCTTTAATGTCTCTTAAATCTTAAATACAAGAGATTAACATAATAAAAGTTTAAAGTACAAACAAATTCAATGTGCTGTTAACTAGGTTTTCATGCAATGACAGAAGAAGCGGTGTGAGCATATATAATTAGCACCTATTTTTTGTAATCAAAATTAACATCATTGCTTTGATTTTCTTCATAAACATTATTATGAAGAAACAGGCATGTTCTATCACCAGCATACCCTTGTTCATGCACCAGACCTACAATTGAATTTCTAGTTATGGCTTTTTAGGATCTACCCCATTGTTATGTTTGACGGATATACACATTTCCCAATTATTTTCCAAGTCAAACCTGGATTTGATTGAATGTCAAATTGGAGATACCCGAATTAAAGTCCAGTCATGAGGAGTTGCGCACCTACACCTGTTTGGACTTTGGAGATTGAAAAGGAAAGAAGTAGTGAAAGAAAGAAGAAGAAAAAGATTAGGAATCCTACTCTGACTTTCTTATTAGAATTTATGCTTGGAAATTCTATAAATAACACATCTCCATGAGGGGATTTGGTATTCAAGAATGGTGATCAAAGAAGAATTGTAATTTCTCTATCAAATTTTCTTCTTGATTTTCTCATTGACTGTTAAAGTTATAGTTAGGTTTGGGCAGAGATTCTCGATTTTGTGCCCCTTTATGTCTATAAGTAAATTCTTCTCCTTCCTTTTTGGATATAGGCCTTATGTTCTGAATCAAGTAAATATGTGTTTTCTTCTTGTCTGTTTATTATTCTTCATATTTGTGTACAGCACTTTGGTTGATTTGTGATTTCTTGGCAATTTGTCAAAGACCTACTTCCCTCCAAGCTAAGATTTTTTCATCCGTACCATACCTTATCACTTATGTGTTGTACTTGTAAGACTTTTTAGACCATCAGACAACTAAACAAGGTCAACCTTCATATCTTCCATGCCCGAAAGTTCTTTCTGCACAAAAAAAAAAAAAAAAAAATCTCTCCACCTCGAACTTTGTGGTTAAATGATGAAGTGTAACTGCTGATCATGGGAGATGAAGTTGATATCTTATCTGCATCTTTCCAAGGCTTTAGTTCTAATACAATGGAAGCATATCAGAAGTGTGACTGCTGATCTTGGTTTAGCACTTAGTTGTTGAAACTTCTCAGTCAAAAACGGTTGTAGCATATTGCCAAATCTAGAAATGTGGCATGCATTCAGATTTGGGCCATTTGGTGAATTGTTAATTTTGGATGGATCATTGATTGTACTTCCCTTTTATCAAATTGAAGTAGAAACTCAAGCTTTGGAGTAACTGGGCCTTGATTCCTAACAAGCTTTAATAAGTAACTAGGTTAGTGCTAAAAGGCTTGAAAAGTTTGAATATGGCCTGTTTGCTAGATTGACAATTACAATCTATGAGAAAGATTGAAAGACATTGTGATTCAAAAAAGGTTGTGAGATTGATTGAGGGAATACATTATAACTTTCTGGTGGAAAACATAACTAAAATCTGCAACTCTTTGTTTTTGGTTTTATTGTCAATTTTGAAAAGGGAGTAGCCATCGGGCTCATGTACTAGGCTGATAAAGGATCTTAGTGGCGAGCACCGGTGGTCAGATCCCCCGCTATGATATATAAGACACTTCCATCACTAAAAAGTTGGCCTGGTTGTGCCGAACACAAAACCCTTGTACATCCATGTTGGACACTTATAAATGTGTGTACCTATTCATCTCAAAAAATTATACAACATGAGGTATGTTACACCATCAATTTGATAAAAACTAAATTTTTATTGGTCATTATTTTAGCTTTTCCCATATGTGAAAAACAAGTCAACACACCATCAATGAGCTAAACATGCTATAGGGAACACATTCATAGCCATATCCTTGTGTCTAGATTTTTGAGGGTTTCCATGTCCCACACCTATATCCATGTCTGAGCATGACATGGATGTTCCCATTTGCTGATCTTAGGGTGATGCGCTAAATTGGGGTGGAGAATTGAGGATCTTAGGGGCTTTTTGTGGTGGAGAATTGAGGATTTTGTAGATTTGGTAATAAGAACAATTGGGTTCGGGCCTCAACACTTCAGGCGAATCTACGCCCACTTCCAACAAATCCTCGAAGAAAGATTTCAAACACGAGCAAATCACTTGCAAGGATTAATTTCAATAGTTTTTTTATTAATTTCAATTTCTACTTATGGGGCTTATTTATAGGAAATTCCTAACATTAATGATAAAATCAAAACTCGATCCAATATCAATTTGAATCCTTAACAATAATGAAAAAAAAATCAAAACTCTATCCAAAATTAAAATCTACCTGAATTATAACAAAAACTCTACCTGCATCTAAAAACTATCTTATCTGTTTCCATCACAGGGTCATTTTCGGTTTTCTTTCTAATCATCTGGTCAAGCATCCAGTTAAGGAGGCTATATTAAGGAGTTTTGGGGTATTAGTAGAGTCCCATCTCAAAATGTTCTTAAACATATGACTGCTTCATATGTTATAAAGGCCTGAGATCCATTGGGCTTGAAGCATAAGTGCTAATGCTTTTCACTGCCACTGGACTAACGCTTTTCACCTGGCCTCTGACGAAACATACCGAATTTAGGGCACTGCTTCATCCCAACCCACCAAATCAGTCACCAATTTGAAGTCACTGCAGTTTTTTGCTGTTTTTTTGTCAATGTTTGATTCTCAATGAAATTGTAAATTTAATTAATCGGTGTGCACTTGGATGTTAGACATTTAGTACAAATGAAAGTGTAGAAGCAGTGAAATTTAAGACCTAAGTTTTAGAGTACTTTTCTTTTTCCTCTACTCTTTCAGTCTTTCTCTGTATAGATCTCCACAGTTTCGTTCTAATCGTATTACACATACTGGTCGAGCTTGAGGCTAACGAGGTGTTCTTTTTTGCCCCTGGGCTGTTGTGTGTGTGTGTGGGGTGAAGAGGGATAAGAGGTCCAAACTAATCAGAGATAATAGATAAGTATGCTCTGGAAGAACAGAGATTCCATAGTCAAAACTGATCTCTCTAAGAGTTTGTACTTACATATGCACTACTTAACAGTAATATTGTTATAATCTTTGTATGTTTCAGATCTACTTTTACATTGTGTTTCATTTAGTGAAAATGAAATTGATTAAGTGCTCAAGCATTTGTATTAGGTTGCCGATGAAACAGTACAAGCATCTTGGAGAAAAGCTTACGTCAAGAGAGCTTATCAGAAAAGGTATTAGTATGTAATGTAAAAACTTATCCAACATTCTTGATTTTATGGATATATTTTGGCTCCCTTAACTGTCAGTATTGGCCATTGTCATTCTATCAGGAACATTACGAACCAAACGAGTCAGAGATCATATGCTGGACGGATTGCTTCTCCTAAACAACTAGCTCATGCATTAAAGAGAGCAGAAACACTTCAGTGCAATTTGAAGTCCTGCAAACCCTCTTTTATTAAACCTATGCTCCGGTCACATGTCTCCGGCTGTTTTTGGCTTGTAAGTTATGGATAAATTAAAGAAAAAACAATATGATGACTGCAAAATTTTACATCACTTACATATGAACTTATCTATTTATGTTAGGGCCTTCCTAAAAAATTTATCAAGAGGAACCTCCCTACTCATATTGTGGAAATGATATTAGAAGATGAGAGAGGCATGGAATATAAAGTTAAGTATCTTGGCGAAAAAGCTGGCCTGAGTGGTGGGTGGAGAGGTTTTGCAATAGACCATAATTTGGAAATTGGAGATGCCTTGGTATTTGAATTAACTGAGCCAACAAGATTTAAGGTATGTTCAAGTTTTGCATATAGTTTATTTTACTCAATACAGTGGTAGCCTTGCATACTAATATGGTTAATCTATTAATTGTGTTTGCCTTTCATTTCACTTTTCTATTAATCTCAGATTTATTTTGTCCTCCAATCTTACAGTCCTACCACATATCACACAGGAATATTGAGTTGGTTTTTAAAGTTGTGGTATATGCCTTTTTAAAGTTATTTTTATTGATCTTTACTGAAGGGGTATCTGTTTTATAATGGGAGTATCTCATCCTCATAGCTAGGTGTTAGGATGCTATTACTAGTTGGTTATACCTTTGGACCTCCAAAATAATTCCTTGATCGGCTGTGCTCGAAATTCAACTCTAATAACATGGAGCATATCATACCCGAGCCTGAAAATATGCCAATACCATAAGGTCAACCTGTGGAAGAAAATTAACAATTCTAATATATCACCTTGCAATTGGACAATGCAACATGCAAGGAGGACCTTACAGTAGCTCGGGTTAACCATCTTTCGCTCACTGGATGGTTTTTATCCAACTAATAACTCCCATCCTTGGTTCTCATGGTCTAATTGTAGACGACTGCTCCACTGTAACTTGGGAATAGCTGATGAGTTTGTTGTGTTCCAGGTTTGGTTTTCATTGAGTAAGTTTGGCGGTCAACTGCTAGGTTTGGCCATTCTACTGTGGGGAGGTTCATTAAAAACTTTATCTTTATTGCTTTTCTTTTTCATTGGAAAAAGGCAGTTTCTTGATCAACAGTTTCTTTCAGCTTAAAATTTTGAATAAAAACGGAAACTAAAAATATAAAGAGAAGACATTGCAATTCTTTATAACTGAAATTTGATTACAAGATGCTTAGAATCTCTCTTTCTTTTGATTTTGGAGAAGCATGATGGCGGTGATCTAGCATGAGTAGCTCTTTGATTTTGTTGATGGTGCAACGATAGTGGAGGCCAGAGGAAGATGGATAAGAACTTTGCTTGCTGTGCGCTTCTAGCCTTTTGCTTCAGAGCTTGAGATCTTGATGCATTATTACCTTTATTTTAGAATATGAATTTTTGAAGTCCTGTGGCATTGCCTTTGATTTTAGAATATAAACTCTCGATCTTGTCATGGAAGGTAGAAAATGGTCTCCTTATAGAAGGAAGGACTCCTTACTCATAGACGAGTGAGATATTTATAGGAGGTGCTGGTTTGGAGATAATAAAATTTGGTTTATGATAAGATTATAACCTCCAATCAGAGTTTCAGTTTAAATTCTTAATTCATGAGATTCATCGAATCTAGACTAGTATTGGATAAGATATGTTAGTTTATCAGCAACTGATTTGACTTGATTTCAAAATTTTATCCAAATTAGGATAAATCTTAAGCTGACATATTGTTGATAATTGATTCGAAATTCAAACAGGCATATCCCTCTCATCCGAACACTATTTTGGGACCATGAGTAGTCGATTTTGACTAACTCAATCCGACAAAGATGATGGTGAACTTAGATTTTGATTTTGTATATTGGATATTCCAAAAATAGCTGCATCGTGATATTTTAAAAGGATCTTATTTGATTTGGATAAGATTTTTAATCTAATATCTGATAGGAGTTGCTGTTTTTCAATCTTTTCGAGATAGGATAGTAGTTTTAAACGTTTTATTATTCACTATTTAGATATAAGATAATAATTACAAAATACCTCATCCTATGTTTGAATCAATCTTTATCTAGATTTAAGGAGTTATGATCTCTTTTAATTGGTTTGTAACGCTCCAAACTATACTCCAAAAGTTTTGATGATGTATCCCATTTATGGGCAAGGCATTATCGGCGGGTATCTAAAAACGGGTACATGAGACCTTTAATAGCAAAAAACCATGCAATCTGAGTGCACAACTAGAAGGGATTTTATTGTTACAATCCAAAATATTACATCGCATCATCCAAAACGGTTCTGAAAAAGATTACGGGTAGATGATTGCAAGGAATGTTGTTAATAATAGATTTTTATTACAACAAAGGAGGACAACTTACTGAATAACAAGAATACAAGATAAGCTTGGATACATTTATTTCCAAATAGAAGAAAATTACAAAAGAAAAGGAGAGTTTTCAATGATCCACTGGGGTCTACTTACTCCTGGAAATGTTAGCCTTCAGCTGGAAGGTTCTCTTTGGAGTTTGTAACACCTGGATGCGTGGAGCTAACCCAGGTGTCAGACCCGGAAAGAAATAGAAGTGCGCACGTGACATAGTTTAATATTAACAGGTAATTATATAGGAATTAAACATAATAATGTGTATTTTGAAATTCTTTGAACGCAGAGTGTGATATGATGGTGGATAAGTTAAAAGAAATAAAAATATTCGTGTGCTAAAATAGGTGTAGCTCCAATCGATAAGAAGATGCAAGAAAATCGCTTACGATGGTTTGGTCATGTGCAACGTAGGTATACAAGTGCACCAGTTCGAAAATGGGAGTTTATCAATGTAGGACAAATTAAAAGAATGAAGGGAAGACCGAAGAAAATATGGATGGAGGTGATACGCAAAGATATGGATTCTAGAGGTTTAAATAAGGAGATATTACTTGATAGAAATGAATGGAGAAGGAATATCAAAGTGATCGATCCGGCGTGATTCTTTTTTTTGGTTCATATAGCCTACCCCAAATACTTGGGATAAAAGGCTTAGTTGTTGTTGTTGTAGAGTGTGATATGATGGTCTCAAAGGTACAACATAATAAACAAGGTTGAGTTGGATAATTTTAACGAGGTTGGCAAGGATGAGTAGTATTGGCGTAGATGCATAGTATTAGTAGAGGTTGGTAGTATTGGTGGAGTTGGTGAAGATGGATAGGCTACATGAAGTCAGAGATTATGCAAGAATCAAATCATTCAAATAAAACTGAGGTAGAGTTCATAGAAGGATTCTATGGTTAGGTGAAGCTTGCAAGGGTCACGGTGAGCATCGAGAAATTTCAACGACTCTATGTTGTTTAGTCGTTTTGCAGTTGCTGAAATCTTACATGATTTTTATCTTTTTATTTAATTAGATATAGAACAAAAAGTGTGAATTAGAGTTGTAGAAAATTGAGTTCTCTTCCAAACATGTCTAGGATGGGTTTGATTGGTGTAAAGGATCAAGATATATCAAGGATTTACCGAACATGACACGAACATGGCACGAGAGCTTTACTATTGTGCAACAATTTTTATTTTAAACTAAATTTGACTAGGATGTAGTGGGAATTAGAAGGGAAGCAAATTATAGAATTGTGGATCATTGAATTCTCTTTCTAATAAATCCGAGATCAGCTTTATCAGAGGTTTGGATCAAAACTTATTATAATTTTAGTCAACTGGTACGCAGTTAGAATAAAAATGCGGATAGGGTCTAATTTGGATCGGGTCCAACACGGGTCAGATCCGAACCCATTTGGGCAGTCCCAAACATGGATCAACTGTCCTTATTTGGTATCCAAACGGGTTGCGGACCAAACACGGATCCGCATTTGGAGCCCAAATGGGTCGAATCCAAACGCGGATCAAGGTGCTGATTCGCATTATGCAGCAATGGTTAAAATTTGTGCCCAATTTTGAAATGGTTATAGATAGAATTAAAAGACAAATTACATATAAAATTTTTAGCAAATTGAATTATCTTTCCAATGAGACTAAAATCATCTCATTTGGAGTTATGTATCAAAAGTTATGACTAAAAATATGTATTTAGATAAATGCAAACCCGTGTTTGTACAAACATCAATTTTGTACCCGATTTTAAAGGGATTAGAAGTAGAGTTAGGAGACAAGTAATATATTAAATTGTAGGGAATTAAATTATCTTTTTAATGAGACCAAAGTCAACTCATTTAGAGTTCTATATCAAAAGTTATGATAAAATCCCGAAGGTATATTTAGATGATTGCAGATCTGCATTTGGATGAGTGTCAACTTTGAACTTGATTTTGAAGGGGTTGGAGGTGGAATTTGGAAGGAAGTACTATATGAAAATTATACAAAATTGAATTATCTTTCAATTAAAAAAATCAACTTATTTGGATTTAAATTCAAAAGATACGACCGTTTTTGTGAGTGTTACTGTAACAACTTAATTTCATCATAACTTACATTCTTGATATCAGATTAATCCCAAAATAAATGCGTTGTGTTTGACTCATTTTTCTATATTTTTGTGATTTTCTTGAAAATTTTAAGATAGTCACTTAAAATAATATTATTTTAATCACTGGTGGGTCCTACACATATTTTTACTAGTCTCTCTTCTTTGACTTGTAAAAATAAAGTTTGACTTTTTTTTGGTCAGTTTAATTTTAAATTATAACCTTAAACAACTCTAATAACCTATTATTAGTATTTATTTGTCCTATGCCTATTTTGTTTTATTCATCCATATCTTACTTTACCATACTTATCCTTTGGACAAGCATGACAAACCATCATCTAATCTACCATATCTCTTTTTTATTATATCTTTTTCTTACCTTCTTTTGATTTGTTTTCTCTTCTTCATTTTTCATTCATCTCTTCCTTATATTTTTTTTTACTCCAACTCAAGAGAAGAAGAAAAGGAGAAGAAGTTATTTAGCCTCAAAATAGGCTTATCTTTCTACCCATCAAGTCAAGTAAAATCACATCCATTCTCATGTTTTTTCTAACTCTAATTGTTTATGGTTAACTTAGAATCTTGATTTGTTAAAACTTAAAAAGATAATGTCTCTATACAAAAATCTCTATAATTATTCTAGAAAAATAAAAATATGATTTTTACACTTTACTCTATGTTTATATATCAAATTTATCATTTTATTTATAATCTCTCATTATTAAATTATAAGTTGTAAAGTTAGACTATATGCTTAATTTTTAATTTTATTTTGTAACTAAAATCTTTTATAGCCAATTTAGAATCTTGATTTGTTTAATTTTAGAAATGTGATATCTTTATATAAAATTCTCTATGATTATTTTAAATATAAAAAAATATGATTCTTACACTCTACTCTATGTTTATGTATTAAATTTATGATTTTATTTATGGTCTCCTCTGATTAAATTATAAGTTACAAACTTAAACTATATGTTTTATTTTGAAATTACAAAGAAACCACCTTTATGAATGTTCATCATATTGGATATAAATTTGAAGTTTCCTACACAAGTTCTTCTTGTATAATGCAATGATTTTAAAATTATTTTTCACTTGCCATTAGAAAATATGTATATATATACATTTATTTATTTATTCATTATCATGTTTTAAAGAGAGAGTTTCATATAAGTTTTACATTAAATTTACTAAAATATTTCTTTTATGCAAGCTATTATATTAGGTCATAATTTATGCTAATTCATGTTTACTTGAAACATATATACATTAGTAAGCTTTAATAAATTTGTTACTTTCCATACCATGAAATCATTCTAGAATTTGGAAAATTCATTCATTATTAAAGCAATCGTTATAATAGTGTTAAGCCTATTTAATTTCTATTTTTACAATTTAGTACCCACTTACCTAATACATATTTATATGCATAATTGTATATATGTGTGATTTATATATATGATCATTATTTCCATAACACATTCTAGTATTCTATGACTATCATGCTTGCCTTGACATATACATACTAGTCTCTTTTACAATTGGCTTGACATATACATACTAATTACTTGTACAAGATATATGAAACTATACCGGATTTTCCTTATTAGTACATACATATGTCTTGATATTGCCATGGATCCTGACTTGCCTGTTAACTTGATTTTGATATGGACCACATCTTACTTGTTACTAGACATGTATATGTAGTAATCTTGACATGATTGATTCATCATATTCCGGATTGATTTGCATGTAATATAACTTGAAATTTTGGTTATGGAAGAACTAAAGGGTAGACAGATATTGTATCATGAAGCGTTTAGGATAGGTTGCGCAACCGAAATAAGGGTCCATCCGCGGGGGCGTCCGGATGGTATTGAGCCATCATCTCTTATTTAGTCCATATTTATGGGACGATCGAATACTCAGTATCGGTATCTGCTTGAGTGCTTAGCGGCATGGCTGGTTCAGCACCAGCATCTTGGCCGGGTCCCGGGTATGCACGTGTACTTTCTCGATACGAGTCTATTTCTTCACCATTTAGTTCAAAATATAAACTAAAATAAGATGTTAATTTAGACTTGATATGCATGTATATCTCTGCTTGATATTGTTACTTGATCGTTTAATATTTTTACATATGCGCATACTTTCATATCCATACTCATATCTTACTTATTTATTTATATTACACACTCCCTACCTTTTATTGTGTTACTTACCGGGTTTGACCTTGAGTTTCTTCACACGCTCAGGTACTGAGCATGTGAGCGAGGATCCTCCATTGCACGACTTACTTTCTGGAGCAGGCCGAGCAGCAGTAAATTCTTAGGCCTCTACTTTTTGTATTTTTGGGTTTGGTATGCATATCTCTTTTGAGGGCTTAGTTCCCAACTTCTGTATCAGTACCTAATTATTGTTTTCTGTTTTAGACAGGTATATCTTCTTTTTTATATGGCAGTAGACTAACGTTTAAGATCCTAGTAGATGACTAGTATTTTGTTCAATTTATTTCTGTTTTTACATAGTTATAGGTCTCGTGCACGTCGACTTACACGTGCCCGCCCGAAAAGCACTTTGTTTCCATATCTTTCTGGGAAATGGGGTGTTACAGAGTGGTATCAGAGATCTAGGTTGATTTAAGAAGACCTTAGGACTATTGCCATATGTGTGTATATATATACACAAAAGAACATGTCTTCTAACAGCATTTTTTTTATTCAGCACCTGTCCCTTGACTCCCTTGTAAGTTGAATATCTACTATATTTCTTTCTCATTTCTATTCTTCAAATTTCAGCGAGATGCCATCTCGTCGTCCTCCTAGAGTTGGTCCAGCTCGAGCACGTCTGCACGGAGCAGGTCCAGCTAGGGCCGGTACGCAATGAGTCACTCAACAGGATCCAGTTGCAGAGCCTAGAGATTTAGTTATAAAAGTTGCCTACGCCCAACAGACAATGACAGCAGTGCTGGAGCGCATGACAGGACCCCATAGACAAGAGAGATCCGGGACAGTATCAGTTTTCCGTCAGCTTCGACCATCTATATTTTCGGGTAAAGGAGACCCATTGGAAACAGAGCAGTGGATCGTGAATATGGAAAATCTTTTGAAGGCTGCTAGGATTCCAAATGAGATTCGTGTTGATGTTATGCAGATCCAGTTGGTGGATATTGCGCGGATTTGGTGGTTAGCAGAGGAGAAGAGGCATGTAGGGCCTGTAACATGGGAGGAGTTCGTTGAGGTCTTTTATGACCGTTTCTTTCATCCATCGGCTCGACGTGAGATGGAGAGGCAGTTTATGGTTCTCAAGCAGGGAGATAAGACAATTGATGAGTACGCAGCAGAGTTCGTCAGATTGAGCAGGTTTGCTCCGAAATTGGTTGAGACCGAGGAGGACAGAGTTTATCGCTTCCAGCAGGGACTGCGTTATGACATCCGAGAGCATCTAGCATTGCCGATCTTCGGTTCATACTCTGAGGTATACAGTGCAGCCTGTCAACAAGAGCAGGTATATAGGGAGAAGAGACCTCAAGTCGCAGCACCGAAGAGACAGTTCCACCAGATCGCAGGATCCTCGACTCAATATGTTGGTGCTCCTCCAACCAGGTGGTCAATGGGGCTTGCACCAAGCCAGATAGTGTGCCACTTCTGTCGCATACTAGGACATATGCAGTAGGATTGTCGGAGGGCACAGGGATTATGTTTGGCTTGTGGATCATCGGACCACAAGATATCCACATGTCCAAATAAACAGCAGTTAGCAGGTAGTACCAGTCAGGGATTCGAGCGATCAGGAGGCGTGTATCAGGCAGCACCAAGGCAGACAGTGCAACACCACCAGCCCAAAGGCTCCAGGAACCAATTCAGAGGAGACCATTGGTGCTGCAACAACATGCTTTTAATAGAGCTCAGACCGGGAAGGTTAAGAAACAGGGACAAGTCCGATTGATGACGGCCGAGAAGACTCAGACTTCAGGAGGGGTTGTGGCAGGTACGCTTCTCGTAGGCCGTGCTCCAACTCATGTATTATTTGACCAGGTGCATCTCATTGTTTCATATCATCGGATTTTAACTCAATTGATTTTGTTAATTTATCTGTTGGGTGGGATATTAAGACGGAAAATGATAGTGTTATATCTTGCCGAGAGTGTCGATTGTGTCCCGTGGTGTTAGTAGCCGAGAGTTTTATGCTAATCTCTTGGTGATAGATAATGGTGGATATGATGCCATCCTAGAGATGGATTGGTTGAGTACTTTCTATTCAGTGATTGATTGTCGTGGCAATGCAAGTATGATGGAGTATAGAATGTTAGAATGAATGTTATGAAAATGATCATGTATGTAAACTACACATAAATACAAGTATACATATAAATACGTATGTGAGTATTAAGATGTAAAGATACCTAGGATGATCATATATGTGAATCATGCATATACAATTATGGATATAAACACATATATAATTTCATGTATGTTGTACAAATTACTAGTATGTATATGTTAAGGCAAGCATGATAGTCATAAAATATTAAAATGTGTTATGCAAATAATGATCATGTATGTAAACCACGCAATACAATTATGTATATAAACACATTAGGCAAGTGGGTACTAAATTTGTAAGGATAGCAATTAAATAGGCTTAACACTTTTATAACAATTAGTTTAACAACATATTGATTTTCTAAATTCTAGTATGATTTCATAGTATGGAAAGTAGCAAATTTGTTAAATTTTAGACATGTATATATATATATATATATATGTATATATTTAAACATGGATTAGCATAGAAAGAATTATGACCTAACATAATATCTCGTATGAAAGAAATATTTTAACAATTTAATATAGAAACTTATTTATTTGAAATCTTCTTTTCAAAATATGATTATGAATACATACATATATATATATATATATATATATATATATATATATATATATATATATATATATATATATGCCTATATTCTAATGGCAAGTGGAAAATGATTTAAAAATCATTCATTATATATAAAGAACTTATAGGGAAAATTCACATGTATATCCAAACATGATGAATATTCATAAAGGTAGTATTTTTATAATTTAAAAATAAAGCATATAGTTTAACTTTACAACTTGTAGTTTAAAAATGAGAGATTATAAATAAAATGATAAATTCGATATATAAACATAGAGTAAAGTATAAAAAAAAATATTTTTATTTTTCTAGAATAATCATAGAGATTTTTATATAGAGATACTATGTTTTTAAGTTTTAACAAATCGAGATTCTAAGTTAACCATAAATAATTAGAATTAGAAATAAAACATGAGAGGGGATGTGATTTTACTTGCCTTGATAGATTAAGGAAGGTAAGCCTATCTTGAGGCTAAAGAACTTATCTTTTTATTCCTTTTCTTCTTCTTCTCTTGAGTTGGAGTAGAAAAAAAAATAAAAGGAAGAGATGCATGAAAAATAAAGGAGAGAAAACAAATGAAAAGAGGGGAAGAAAAAGATATAAATAAAGGAGAGATATGGGGTAACACGATGGTTTGTCATTCTTGACCAAAGGACAAGAATGGTGAAGGAGGTATGGGTGAATAAAAACAAAATAGGAATATGACAAATGACTAATAATAATAGGTTATTAAACTTATTTAAAGGTATAATTTTAAATTAAACTAATTCAAATAAAATCAAACTTCATCTTTACAAGTCAAAAGAAGGGAGACTAGTAAAAATATGTGTAGGACCCACCGGTGATTAAAATAATATTATTTTAAGTGACTATCTTAAAAATTTTAAGAAAATCACAAAAATATAGAAAAATAAGACAAACACAACATATTCATTTTGGGATTAATCTGATATTAAGTATGTAAGTTATGATGAAATTAGGTTGTTACATTCTACCCTACTTACAAAAAAATTTCGTCCTCGAAATTTAAATTTTTTTTTTTACAGATTGGAGTAGTAAGATATCAATCAATTGATAAGAATTTGATTATTGAGAAAATAGTTCCAATCAGAATATAATTGAAAACTAACTTGCCATACTATCTAAACTAGTGGGATAAATAATCAAAGATATATGATGGAAAAAAAATATCATAAGTCTCATTTATTAAGATCCTTGCGAATAGCTGCAATAATTGCCTGCAAATCAATTATTGCCATGCCAATAGATAAGACTCATTATAGCGAAAGCATATGATTTTAGTTGAAAATCAACTATGGCGTATCTCATAAATCCGCTTGCTATAGTTCTAATGAATGACTGTAATTGTTGTCGACTAAGAATAAAGCCTATAATTACCACGTCAACTCAATAGAACTCGAACAACAGAAATATAAGACTAGGTACATAGAAAATCAAAAGATATATATGGTATGGGTAAAAGAAGAAGATAAGATAGAAAATTAACTATTAATAAGACCAAGATAAGATTTCAGATCAAATTTTTTTTTGGACATGTTTATATATGGCAGTAGTCCTAAAGACATTCTAAATTAACCTAGAGCTCTGATACCACTCTGTAACGCTCCATTTTTCGGAGGAATACGAAAACGGAGTGCGTTACCGGTGGGCACGTGTAACTCAACGTGCACGAGACCTATAAATATGTAAAAGAAGAAATGAATGGAACTGAATACTAGTTATCAAGCAGGATCTTGAAAGCTAGTCTACTACCATATAAAAGAGAAGATATACATGTCTAAAATAAGCAGCAACAAGTACAATACTGATACAAAAGTTAGAAATAAAGTCCCAAAGGAGTGATACATACCAAACCAAAAATACAAAAGCGGAGGTCTATAAATCTATTATTACTCGGTCTGCTCTAGAAAGTACGGATCATGCAGTGGCGAATTCTCGCTCACATCTTCAGTACCTGAGCGTGTGGGAGAGCTCAGGGTCAAACCCGGCAAGTAAAATAATAAGAAGTACGGAGCGTGTAATATAAACAAATAGTTAAGATATGGGCGTGGATATGAAAGTATGCGCATGTGTGGAAAATATTAAATGATCAAGTAATGATATCAAGAAAGAATGTACATGATATCAAGTATGGAGACTAATGGTGATTAAATAGACTTGTATGGTAGGGAGCATGCAATATGTACTAACAAGTAAAATATGAATTGATGTAAAAAGTATATGCAAATGCATTGTGAACTAATTGGTGAAGAAATAGATCTGTATCGTATGTGATCGATATCAAGTACGGAGACTAATACATATCAAGTCTAGGTTAATATCATATTTTATTTTATATTTTGAACTAAGTGGTGAAGAAATGACTCGTATCGTGAAAGTACCCGTGCATACTCGGGATTCGGCCAAGATGCTGGCGCTGAACCAGCCGTGCCGCTAAGCACTCAAGCAGATACCGATTACTGAGTAATCGGTCGTCCCATCAATATGGATTAAATAAGAGATGATAGCTCAGTACCATCCGGGTGCCCTCGCGGATGGGTCCCTATTTCGGTTGCGCAACATATCCTAAATTTTTCACGATACAATATTTGTCCACCCTTTAGTTCTCCCATAACCCAAAATTTCAAGTTATATTACATGCAAATCAATCCGGAATATGATAAACTAATCATGTCAAGATTAATACATATACATGTCTAGTAACAAGCAAGATGTGGTCCATGTCAAAATCAAATTAACAGGCAAGTTAGGATCCATGGCACCATCAAGACATGTATATATACTAATAAGGAAAATCCGAAATATTTTCATGTATCTTGTATAATTAATTAGTATGTATATGTCGAAGTAAATATGATGGAATGTAGAAAAATAAGACAAACACAACATATTCATTTTGGGATTAATTTGATATTAAGAATGTAAGTTATGATGAAATTAGGTTGTTACAGAGCTCTAATGCTGTTGACAGGAAAGAAGGATGGTAGCCAAAAGTTATGTGTTGACTATAGGGGTTTGAATGCAGTCACCATTAAGAATAGATACCCTTTGCCAAGAATTGTGGAGTTTGATCAACTAGGCGGAGCTAAAGTAATCTCTAGGATTGACCTTCGTTCTGGTTTTCATCAGGTGCGAGTTCGAAAGGAGGACATTCCAAAAACAACATTTAGGGTGCGGCATGGACATTTTGAGTATCTAGTGATGCCATTTGGTGTGACCAATGCTCCTGCAGTTTTCATGAGTTTGATGAACCAGGTGTTCGCACAATATTTGGATCAGTTTATAGTGGTGTTCATCGATGACATTCTCGTCTACTCTCGGAGTAGGAAAGTGCACGCAGAGTATTTGAGGATAGTTTTACAGACTCTCAGACAACAACAATTGTTCGGCAAACTGAGCAAGTGCGACTTCTGGTTGGACATGATCGCTTTCTTGGGCCATGTAATATCTGGAGATGGTGTGTCAGCAGATCCCAAGAAAGTGGAGGCCGTATTTAATTGGCTGATTCCAAAATCTGTTTCAGAAATACGCAGTTTTCTTGGATTTGCTGGATACTATAGGAAATTCGTACATGATTTCTCTAAAATAGCAGCGCCACTAACAAAACTGACGGGGAAGGGGGAGACGTACGAGTGGACCACGGAGTGTGATAGTGCATTCGAAGAGCTGACGTTCAAATTGACTACAGCACCAGTGTTAGCAGTTCCTAATGATTCAGGCGGTATGAGGATATACTGCGATGCATTTAGCAAAGGGTTGGGTTGCGTACTTATGCAGAATGGTCAAGTGATCGAGTATGCTTCCCAACAGCTTAGGCCTCACGAGCGAAACTATCCTACACATGATTTGGAGCTAGCGGCAGTAATACATACTCTTAAGATTTGGAGGCATTATCTATTGGGCGAAAGGGTAGAAGTGTATACTGATCACAAGAGTCTTAAGTATATTTTCATTCAGAAGGAGTTGAACATGAGGCAGCACATATGGCTTGAACTTATAGCAGATTTTGACTTGGACATCCGCTATCATCCGGGAAAAGCAATGTAGTGCCAGATACTTTGAGTAGGAAGCCGATGGCTATATATCTGACTCGACAGAAAAAAATCTTAAAAGACATGGAGTGGGTGGAATTAGAAGTTCTACTGTCAGGAATGACAGCACAGCTCATGGAGTTACGATTTCAATCTACACTGATTGATAAAATCAAAGAAGCCCAGAACAATGATGGGAGATTGAAAAGGCTTAGGAACAAGATGGAAGCGGGCAAGAGACCAGACATCTCAGTGCATGCAGATGGCTCACTTCGTCTCGGTGGTAGGTTGTGTGTGCCCAGAGGAGAGGTTAGAGATGAGGTGTTAGCAGAATCTCATATATCAGCATATTCTACTCACCCAGGTAGTACCAAGATGTATAGAGATCTGAGACAACACTTTTGGTGGCCAGAAATGAAAAAGGAGATTGCTCAATATGTATCAAAATGTCTGATTTGTTAGCAGGTGAAGACCGAGCATCAGAGGACCGCAGGTTTGCTTCAACCCTTACCTATTCCGGAGTGGAAATGGGAGAAGATAGCCATGGACTTTGTGACGGATTTTTCCAGAAGTCCGAAGGGTAATAACGCAGTTTGGGTGATCGTAGACCGCTTGACGAAATCAACCCATTTTATTCCTTTTAGGGTGGGCCAGTCGACAGAAAGGTTGGCAAGGAGATTCATGCAAGAGATAGTGAGACTGCAAGGAGTTCCAGAGCGGATTGTTTCAGATCGCGATATTAGGTTCGGATCGCACTATTGGACCAGTCTGATGAAGAGTTTGGGGATTCATTTAGATCTTTCTTCGGTGTATCATCCTCAAATAGATGGACAATCTGAGCGGACCATTCAGACCTTAGAGGACATGTTGAGGGCTTGTGTGCTAGATTTTGGAGGTTCATGGGAGGATCATTTGTATATGGTAAAGTTCTCCTACAACAACAGTTATCATGCGAGTATCAAGATGGCTCCATTTCAAGCTTTGTATGGTAGGAAGTGCAGATCGCCCTTGTGTTGGGACGATGTTGGAGAGCGCAGCATATTAGGACCAGTGATAGTCGCTCAGACATAGAACAAGTAAAGGTCATCAGGGAGCATTTGAGGGTTGCACAGGATAGGCAAAAGAAATGGACATATCATCACAGAAGGCCATTGGAGTTCGAAGTTGGAGACAGAGTATTCTTCAAAATTTCACCAATGAAGGGAGTTAGATTTGGTAAGAGAGGGAAGCTCAATCCTAGATATATTGGTCCTTTTGCTATTGTCGAGAGTTGGAAACTTGGCTTATCGACTTGACTTGCCATCAGAGTTGGATGCGGTGCACAATATATTTCATATTTCTCAACTGAGAAAATGCATTGGAGATGAGAACCGTGTTGTAGATCTTTCCGATGTGGAATTAGGAATAGATTTGACTTTTGAGAAGAAACAATTGCCATCATTGATAGAAAGGAGAGAATTCTGAAGAACCGCACGATTTCCCTCGTTCTCGTGTCATGGAATAGTCACTCACCAGGAGAATCTCCCCGGGAATGGGAGGATGATGTCTGGAAGAAGTATCCCCGCTTGTTTGAGTGATCACGTCAGGTATCTATTCATAATATTAATATCCATTCCCGTATGCACATGCATATATATGAACTTATTATTGTATTTATTCTTGTTTCTCAAAAAAAATTAAATTAAATTTTGAGGATGAAATTTTTTTGTAAGGAGGGTAGGATGTAACAACCAAATTTCATCATAAGTTACATTTTTGATATCAGATTAATCCCAAAATAAATGTGCTGTGTTTGACTCATTTTTCTATATTTTTGTGATTTTCTTAAAATTTTTAAGATAGTAACTTAAAATAATATTATTTTAATCACCGGTGGGTCCTACACATATTTTTACTAGTCTCTCTTCTTTGACTTGTAAAGATGAAGTTTGACTTTTTTTTTTGTCAGTTTAATTTGAAATTATAATCTTAAACAACTCTGATAACCTATTATTAGTATTCATTTGTCCTATGCCTATTTTGTTTCATTCACCCATATCTTACTTTACATGACAAGCCATAATCTAATCCCCCATATCTCTCATTTATTATATTTTTTTCTTCCCTTCCTTTCATTTGTTTTCTCTCCTTCATTTTTCATTCATCTCTTCCTTATATTTTTTTTACTCCAACTCAAGAGAAGAAGAAAAGAGAAGAAGAAGAAAATGAGAAGAAGTTGTTTAGCCTCAAAATAGGCTTATCTTCCTGCCCATCAAGGCAAGTAAAATCACATCCATTCTCATATTTTTTTCTAACTCTAATTATTTATGGTTAACTTAGAATCTTGATTTGTTAAAACTTAAAAAGATAATGTCTCTATACAAAAATCTCTATGATTATTCTAGAAAAATAAAAATATGATTTTTACACTTTACTCTATGTTTATTTATCAAATTTATCATTTTATTTATAATCTCTCATTATTAAATTATAAGTTGTAAAGTTAGACTATATGCTTAATTTTTAATTTTATTTTGTAACTAAAGTCTTTTATAGCCAATTTAGAATCTTGATTTGTTTAATTTTAGAAATGTGATATCTTTATACAAAATTCTCTATGATTATTTTAAATATAAAAAATATGATTCTTACACTCTACTCTATGTTTATGTATTAAATTTATGATTTTATTTATGGTCTCCTATGCTTAAACTATAATTTACAAACTTAAACTAGATGTTTTATTTTGAAACTACAAAGAAACCACCTTTATGAATGTTCATCATATTGGATATAAATTTGAAGTTTTCTGCATAAGTTCTTTTTGTATAATGCAATAATTTTAAAATCATTTTCCACTTGCCATTAGAAAATATGTATATATATACATTTATTTATTTATTCATTATCATGTTTTAAATAGAGAGTTTCATATAAGTTTTACATTAAATTTACTAAAATATTTATTTTATGCAAGCTATTATATTAGGTCATAATTCCTTTATGTTAATTTATGTTTACTTGAAATATATATACATTAGTAAGGTTTAATAAATTTGCTACTTTCCATACTATGAAATCATTCTATAATTTGGAAATTTCATTCATTGTTAAAGCAATCGTTATAATAGTGTTAAGCCTATTTAATTTCTATTCTTACAATTTAATACTCACTTACCTAATATATGTTTATATGCATAATTGTATATATGTGTGGTTTACATACATGATCATTATTTCCATATGTGTAGTTTACATACATGATCATTGTACCGTGAAAGGTTTAGGATATGTTGCGCAACCGAAATAGGGGCCCATCCGCGGGGGCGCCCGGATGGTACTGAGCCATCATCTCTTGTTTAGTCCATGTTGATGGGACGACTAAATACTCAGTATCGGTATCTACTTGAGTGCTTAGCGACACGGCTGGTTCAGCACCAGTATCTTGGCCGAGTCTCGGGTATGCACGGGTACTTTCACAATATGAGTCTATTTCTTCACCATTTAGTTCAAAATATAAACTAAAATAAGATGTTAATTTAGACTTGATATGCATGTATATCTCTGCTTGATATTGTTACTTGATCGTTTAATGTTTTTCGCACATGCGCATACTTTCATATCCATACTCATATGTTACTTATTTGTTTATATTACACGCTCTCTACCTTTTATTAATTTACTTGCCGGGTTTGACCCTGAGTTTCTCCACAAGCTCAGGTACTGAGCATGTGAGCGAGAATCCGTCATTGCATGACCCGTACTTTCTGGAGCAGACCGAGTAGCAGTAGATTTTTAGGCCTCCACTTTTTATATTTTTGGGTTTGGTATGTATATCTCTTTTGAGGGTTTAGTTCCCAACTTTTGTATCAGTACCTAATTATTGCTTTCTTTTTTAGACATGTATATCTTCTCTTTTATATGGCAGTAGACTAACATCCAAGATCCTGATAGATGACTAGTATTTAGTTCAATTCGTTTCTGCTTTTACATACTTATAGGTCTCGTGCACGTCGACTTACACGTGCCCGCTGGTAACGCACTCCGTTTCCATATCTCTCCGGGAAATGGGGCGTTACAGTGACCATGCTGGATAGCAAAGCTTCTTACTACAAAAATACAAGTGTGCTTGAAATCTTGTTAGAAATAATTTAGATATGTGATTCCTTCGTAAAGAGAGAATGGGGAGTGTGATTTCTTACTAAAGAGAGTTGGGTGTGATTTCTTGTCTTGATTTGTCCGAAAGATGCGTTCTTTGAGCTCAGCGAGCTAGAGATTAAAATCCTTGCAGGTAAAGAGCAAAGTTCTAATAAGACGAATAACTATCTAAAGACACAGTCTTAAAGAAGGAGATTTTGATGAAAGTCTTGAAAGAGATATTTTCCTTGGAGAAGCTCTTTTTCTTGTAGTTAAAACTTTGAAGTTTTGGGCAAGATAAGAGAGTAGAGAAGAATGAAGAGGATGAGAGGAGAAATGGAGAGGGGATGGATTGAATTTTATGTAGTCATGTAAGGAGTGGAGGGTATGGTGGTGCACATGAAAAAGGTATGGGAGGTTGTGTCGCCTCAACCACTCCCTCTTGAAATTTATAGGAGAGCCATAGTCATGGCTTTGACTTAAGTCAAACGATTTTACCATTAGGAAAAATTTAAATTAGAGAGAAAAGAAGATTAGAGGGAATATAGATAGTGGCTTTCAAAACGATAGGGTTGTTGCATGGTTTCTATATAAGGTAAGAATTTTATCTTCTTTCACTTGATGATTCGTTGAAGAACTCATATTTTTACTATCTACATCAACCATGTACTATAATTGTCGGAAAGAATTAAGTTGATTCTTTTGGATAAATCTATTGGCAACTGATCTCTGGCATCTTCTTTAGAGAGGATAAATCTATTGGCAACTAATCCCTGGCATCTTCCCTGCTCTAAAGAATGCTTATCTCTAATTATGTGCCAACACATTTTGTTGACAATCTAACTGTTTTGCATGTTAACAACATCGAAAATGATGCCAATGAGAGTAAACAGAATAAATTTTTATTGATTTGAGAATTGCTAAACTCAAGATATATATTTACAAAGAGAATTAAACTCTCTACAATCTAACAGAGATTACAATTGGGTTCTTGGAAGTGTGACAGTGAAAGTATGATAAGATTTGGGCTGAAGAACTCTCTCTCTTGATCTCTGAGGAACTGAATTTCGATCCTCTTTCTTGATGTTCTTGAAGTGATTTTATAGTTAGGTAGTTGAAACTTCTTGCGAAAATTGTGGTGGGACACAACATGATCTGATCAGTTTGAGTAACTGTCTGCAAGCGAGGATCAGATGTTTTCATTGGCAGGATTGACTTCCTTCGTTGGCGGAAATGGGATGTTTTAATTAGTGGAGATGATTTGTTGAATCGTGACTAGCGCAATACCCATGATTTGATCAATTTAAATAACTGTTTGCTAATGAAGATGGGATGTCTTCGTCGGCGGAGTTGATTTTCGTTGTTGACAGAGATGGGATGTTTCCGTCAGCGGAGATAAATTTAACCATTTTTTATGACTTTGTTTTAATCGGTAGGGTTAATTTCCCCCTTTGGCAGATACGAATATGTTTTCAGTAACCTATCGACCTGTCCTGGTTGGCGAGGCTGGGAGCTTTTGGCAAAGATGGGATCTTTTTCTTCACGGAGTTGTTTTCCTTTGTTGGCGGAGATGGTCTTGAGATAGAATTTTACCTCTGCCAATTTAGCAAATTAATTTGTTGGCCACATTTGATCCTCAACCAATTTGACTGCCTCCAAGACCGCCTTCAAAATTTTTTGAGGTGGATGGCCACTTTACGTCAAAACACTTTGATCTTCGCTTCAAATTCTTTCAGAGTAATTTTTAAATTTAAATTTTCTTTTTTGAGAGGGCCCCCCTTTAAATAGAGTTTATATTGCCACCATTGGCTATGAAGGGGCGCTCCACCTGCCGCCTCCTCTTTCATGCGAAATGTTGGCTTTTTTGCTTTCTTCCGAGTTCTTTCATCTCCTTAACTATTAAGCTCTTATCTTTTTTCAAGCCCTAATTTCTTGAATTCATGGCACCCAAGGTGGCTTCCAAGGGCAAGAAAGCATCAGCAGTTCTCAGGCTATTTCTAACATGCCGGCGATGGCGCTTCCTCCACGCAACGCTGGTATGACTAAACGTACCATGCATATGGACTTTAGAATTGAATTAAAACCAATTTTTATTAATAAATTAATTTTAATTAAATTCATTTAGGGGTTGGACTCCACATCCCTTCCTCTCTGATTTTCCGACCATTTGGTGACTTTTCTTTTGAAAAGTAACCGTTTGAATTGGAATCTCCTTTTCTTGGAGATGGAACTTTTGTCATGATCTAAAGCTCTTTCATTAAAGGGATTTTCATCAGTGCTGGTGATGATGATTCTTTGCTAGTGGAGATGGAGTTCATCTTCACTATTGTTGATGACTCTCTGTTGACGGAGATGAACTTTCTCGTCTTCATCATATTGATGAATCTATGCAGGCGGAGATGAACTCTCTTGCCTTCGCTAGTCATGATGACTCTTCGTTGGCGGAGACGAATTTTTTCATCTCCATGATGTTGACGATTTCTTGCTGGTGGAGATGAACTTTTCACATTTTCACCAGTACTGATGATTTTTCTTATCAACATTCATTTAGTTGTTTGTCCAACATTGAGATATTTCATTTCCTTTTTCTTATGTGTAGTCCACTTTGTTCGGGAGACATCTTCGGGGCAACATTGAGATATTTCTTTTGCTTTTTCGGGAGACAATTTCGGTGCAAACAGTTTACTGGGACTTCTTTGGGTATGCGGGGCGAAACAGAGTTTCAGTTTGAAGAGAAGATTTTGCTGTATAGGGAGCCAGAGGATGTGGAGAGGATTGATCTCATTTGGAGAGGTAGTGCTCAAACCCTTCGCTAGATCGTTGCCAATGTTAAACTTGTTGGCGCAGATGGATGAAAATTGTCTAGACCAGATTACATTTTTGGGGATGCGGTTGACCCCTAGGATGCATTGATGTGGAGGCAGCTCCTTAGTATTATGATCGGAAAGGTGCAGTAGACGCTTCCCGAGATGGACTGCCACTATTATCTGTGCTATCCCAAGCCTTGTACAGAGGTGCCAGTGATGGAGTGGAATCTTACATTGAGGTAGGACTCTCAATGTTGAGAAGTTTGTGAGAGGCGGGAGTGAATTTGTTTGCGATGACCATCACACATTGATGATCAGGCTGTTATTGGGGATAACTACCAAAGATATACCCACGATGGAAGCTCCTATGATGGTTAGGAACTTCATAAATGAATTAGTCAAGTCCCAACACAACTACCTAGCCGAGAATTTCTGCGCGTCAGGATGGATCAACTCCGACAAGACGGATTAGTGGCCTCTTTTGACGGGATTCATTTTGAACAGGTACAAGGCCAGACTACATGAGCTTGGTTTGCACAGGGCGATAAGCACCCCACAGTATGGGATAAATAAAACAGTATGGGATAAATAAAAGCCCTACCCAGTTCTTTGGCGATTTGTAACCTGATAATGAGAGCATTGTACTTAGCCACGTTGTTTGAACATGGCTCTGTTAGGGAGTATGCATGAGGTAGTACATAGTTTTCTTGGGATATGAAGTGTACTCCTGATCCGGCGATGACTTTTCCTTTTGGCCCCTTTCTTGCAATGCCATCAAAAAACGTTTGACATATTCCATTTCTTGAAGGGGCGTTTGTTTCCACTGTTTCATCTAGAACGGCTTCATTAATAGTTTGTCCTTTTATTGCTTTTTAAGAGACAAACTTCATGTCATACTGTGAGAGCAACAACACCCATTTGGTTAGCCTTGAGTTTAGTGAGATTGGTTGCATCATTAATATCCTCAAAGAATTTACTTTGGATATAACTTGGATTGTTTGCCCTACCAGATAATGCCTCATCTCTGGACGGTTAAAACTGAGCTAAACACTCCTTTTCTGTGGGATTGTGCTTATGTTCAGCTTCAATTATTGTTTGGCTGAGAAAATAGATTGCTTGTTCATGTCACTTTTATTAGTTTGAACAAGTAAGATCGCAAAATATGATCCATTGCTCTCACATATAAGAGGAGTGGTTTGCCAAAATCCGAAGCTGTTAGCACTGGTAGATTAATAAGGTACTGCTTGATGTCCTGAAAAGTTTTTTGACACTCAGCATTCCATACGAAGGATACTCTCTTCTTCATTAGCTTGGAAATGGTTGACATTTTCCGGCTAGGCTGGCAATGAAGTTACGCACGTACGCCAAATGCCTCTGAGCTCTTTGATGTTTCTTGGAGGTTGCATGTCCATAATTGCCCTACCCGCAAGTAGATGGATTTCTTTAGAAGTCACCACAAATCCGAGAAATTTCCCACTTGAAACTCCAAGGAAGGATTTATAGGGTTTATTTTTACCTAATGAGCCCTCATCAAGTCAAATACTGTCCTCAAATCCTTAATGTGGTCACTTTTATTCTAGCTTTTGACCGCAATGTTATCAATATAGTATTCTACAACCTTTTGCAGATGATTGCAAATAAATACAGTTATGGCTCTTTGATATGTGGCTAACAACATTTTTCATCGCGAAGGGCATCATAGTATGACAGTATATCCCCTGGGTATTAGAAGGATGCATACTTTTCGTCATCTTGGTACATTTTGATTTGGTTATATTTAGAGAAACCACCCATGGAGGACATTATTTTGAAATTGCATTTTGCTAATCAAAATATTAGTGGTAGGGAGTGAAAATTCATCTTTTGGACATGCATAATTAAGATCTCTAAAGTTATGTATGTCCAGACTTTTCTATTTTTCTTCATGACTAGTATGATGTTAGCCAACGAATCATGATGTTTTTTGTGAACGAACCAACAAGGTTTCAATTTCTTAACCTCGGCTTCAATCGCTTATTACATCTACGGTTTAAACTTTCGTTGTTGTTGTTTTATCGGTTTAGCATCGGGTTTAATATTGGTTTTGAGCTATATTGGGGTCTAGCCCTGGCATATCTTTGTAGTTCCATGTGATGACATCCATATACTCACGAATGAGCTTGATTAAGCTTTGCAACTCGTCCCGAGGTAGATTTTTGCTCTCAAGTATAGGCTTCGGGTTTTTGTTGTCCCCTATAACTAATCCTCTGCAGGAGGTTCTCGTTGTTTGAATCTCAACTCCCATTGAGCATCCATTCTCTAGGCCCATGACAGGGAATAATCTCCGATTCTTCATCACTTGTGTCAGTGGAGATTGATGTCATGTTCGTCGATAGGTGTTCAAACATGTTACTCAAGTCAAAGTCAGACTTATGACTTGATGGTGAAGATGACTGAGCAATACTTTTGGAAAAGCCTCCTTGCCACGCATCTACTTCTCGTTCAAAGGAGACATACTCCAAATTGTGTTTAGTTTTACTGTAATAATAGACTTTTCCCCTCCAACACACATGGATATATGGGAGTTCTTCGTTCTTGGTTGAAACTCAATCATTCACCTTTTGCAAGGTCGTATCCTATTATTCTCATTATTTTATGAAAGTTTGTCCATAATATCAAATTGTGGGCCATCTAGTTCTTTGCCGAAGCTACTAAGAGCCGATTTTGGCTTAAGTGTAGTTTTCCAAAAATAATAGGGGACTGGTTATGCCTAGCTCGTACAACAACCGTGGCACCAATAACATCTCATATTAATTGATTTGTCAAATTTGAGTAGATTGGTACAATAGCGGTGTCTTGTCAAGTTTCCTAATTAGAACATCCTCATCATCAGATGTATTATTAGAACTAGACATGACTCAAGAATAGGATTTTCATGAACTATCCATTTGCCTTCATCATCAGCATCTGGGTTAATATTTTCGTTAGTTAACTCAATTACAAAAGACTTTAAATCGATCGAAGCTTTGTCTGAGCTGTCATTTGACTCCGAATATGCTTCATTGCCATCATTTATTTCATCCTCTTGTTCATCTTAGTAGAGAACTGCATCAGTAAAGTATTTCTTTACCACAACTGCTTTTCAGTGTAAATTTTTTGACCACCCCCTGCTTATCTACATATTTCAGATATTGATGAAGAGTGCATGAGGCAATGAGGTTGGAGTGAATCCATGGTCATCTCAACAGGAGATTGCAAGAAGTGCATCAATTACATAGCAAGTCACTTCCATTTTAAGATTGCCAATTTGACACTTTAGGCGGATCTTTCCCATAGGCAACTACTTTGAGCGTTAAACTTGTGGATTGTGGTCTTTGTAGCCAACTTGCGTATTGGGATGCAAAGGAGTTGCATTAGGCGTACTGGCATAATGCTTAGGGTTGAGCCAGGATCAATTAGTATTCTTTTGATCTTTGTCGACCCGATGTGCCCCCTGTAATAGAGTGCCTGGTCGTGATTTTATTTTAACCATCATATCTTTTAGAGTGAAAGTTATGCTTGGTAAAGTGGATACTTAATGGCAGTGGCAATGTTGGCACTCCACTTCGGTTGGTGGTGGGACTTGGGTAAGGAATGATTCGGAATTGGTTAAGGCTTCTCTGAGTGCGTTCCTGCTTTCTTTGGAGAGACGCAGCAATTCGTTCATTGTAATGCAATACCAGGATGTTTGCCAATTGCGCCAGAATGTCGAATTTGAAGGGTGCAATCAAGTCTTTTGTTGCTTGTTTTTGCAATGACTTGTTAAACCAGATCTCTTTAGATTTACTTTTATCCAAAATAGTTTCAGGTACTGACGATGATGGTGAAGGAACTTTAGAAGGATTCAGTTGCTGTTCAGTAGGTTTGACCACATCATATTACTTGAGATACGATTTTCCCAATTGGGTAGCTCCAGTTGAAGCTGGTCTTCTTTCGATTCAATGAGCAATGTGATGGAAGTGTTCTAGTCGTCTGCTACCAGGGATATGACATGGCAATCCAAGTCCTCTTTTGAGACGACTGTGGTCCATTTATAATCCTTGACAAGGTCAAGATGAATCTATATCAAACTTCCTTGTCTAGCAGAGATGGGCGTTAAGCCTTGGGCTTGGCGATATTGTGGGTTTGTATTAACTACTCACATTACCACTTTGGGGACCATCAGTTCGTTTGGCTCTTTGACCTCGGGCATTCCTTGTCTAGAAGAGATGGGTGTTAAGCCTTGGGCTTGGCGATAGTGTGGGTTTGTATTAACTACTCATGTTACCACTTTGGGGACCATAAGTCCGTTTGGCTCTTTGGCCTCGGGCAGCTCCTTGCTAAACTGTAATGTAATCATGTTTGTGGCAGCCTTCTTCTTTTCCTTGCTCAGACAGAGCACATATGCATCTACCAGAGCTTAGATTTTATCTTTAAGGATAAAACAATTTTTGATAGGATGACTTATTATCTTATGATAATCGCAGTACTTGGTGTCTTTTATTTGCCCCACCTTTGCTAGCCTCTTAGGCTCAGGTAGCTCGACCTTATTTCTGTTGACTAACTTGTTAATTCTCGAGCACCTGGTCAAACGAGCACTTTTTTGTGCTTGTTGGGACAAAGAGGTGTTCTGCAGAGGCGGCAAATTTCTTTTAGGTTCGACGAGTGTGTCCACCACTAACACATTCTTTCCTTTGAATTTAGCAGGAGGAGAACGTTCCATGGTAGTCTCTAAACCGATGTTTGCCTTTGCCTTCTGCTTATAATCTTGATATGGATTTCTATATAATTTAAGTTTGCTCTTGTAGTTCTTTCCACGGAGATTGTGTCAGCAAGTCTGCACTAGCATGAAAGAGGCATTCCCTTTGGACACCTCGAAGAAAGATTTCTGAATTTTTCGATAAATCCTTCATTTATTCGCCTTTTCTCTATTTTTCTTCAATAAGAGTGAGCATGGATATTTCGATATCATTCTCATAGAAATGAGCAAGGAACCGAGCTTTTAGGTCCATCCAGGGTTTAATGGACTCAACTAACAAAGTTTGGAACCAATTGGAGGCGATTCCTTTCAAAGATCTAATAAATAACTGAATCATAAAAGCATCGTTTTCCATCACATTTCCAATCAACGAATGGAAACGATAGATTTGTTGATTGGGAGAGCCTTTTCCATAATACTTGTCGTTGTTAGGTGCCATGTGGTTTTTCGGAAAGGGACTCAAATCCCATTCTGGTGTTTATGGGCGCTCTATCCCCTCCTTTGGCAGTGTGTCTTTATGGGTGAGAGCATCCTATTTGGTTATAATGTCCTCTAGCACTTTATCTTTATCTTTCATGGTTTTCCTATATGGATGAAAGCCAGTAATTTTCTTTTCTTTGTCTTTGGAGCTATTGTCTTTATCTTTCCTCCCATATCTAGATGCACTAGCGTCAGAATCTTTGGAGGCGTTTGGATTTTCATTTAGTGAAGCTTTTGTTAACAGCTGCAACTGTGCCAATATAGTGTCCATTGTTGCTTTTTGTTGTTCAAGTACGGCTTGTTGTTGCTTGGACTGCTCCTCTTGTGCTTTTAGCCTCTGGAGTAGACTACTTACCTCATCTCCAGTTGCATTGTCAGAAACACTTCTTGAACCAGAAGAATCTGATGTCTCTGACAAAGCATACGTAGAGTGTCATTCACTATCACCTTCTCTGTCTTGTGATTAGTTGTGAGGAGGAGAATTAGAGTGGCCAGTCCCTATTGACCTAGTTCTAGATCTTGTGCAGCAGTATATACCTTTGGCTTCGGTACTAGATTGGCTTTCAGGGGGCCAACTTGGATGTGTTACTCCCTGTGTTGGATTACCGCACCACACCACTTTAATAGTGGTGTGGCCCAAGTTCACTCCCTTTTGAGGTTTTTTTGAATAGTATCGAGACCTTTCTGAGATGATCACTATAAGTGAAGGGTTGACGGAGTCGATGACAACCGACTGAACACTTTAAGGCGAGCCAGTGAGTCATCATTCACCATTGAGGCTTGGCGTGCTTGGTGGAGTTGATAGAGATGCTCCCTCGAGTCTGAGGCAGGAGCAGAAGATATCTCTTGTGAGATCATTTTGACTTTGCATTTGTTGGTGTTAGGGTGGTTGGCTTTATCATCTCCACCGGATTGATAGACTATTACTTGAGTTTTGGATCGTCGAATTTATAAACTTCGCCAAGCTTGTTGGCTTTATTCAACATGGACTTTGCTTTGCCGACACCATGGGGTTGGGTGAAGTTTGAATCTCTGTGCACCTTGACAACTTGAGCATGGGCTTCGCAAATTTTCCTAACACTACTACGGGATTTACTTTCACCCTGAGTGTTAGCTATAACGACTTGCTTCTTGGCCTTGCGATGGGCAATAATGGCCTGATAGAATGCTCATTTCCTCTCTTTGTTACTTAAAGGGAGAGCAGATTTTCTTGTGGTGGCAGCTGGTGAACTTGCATCGACCATGGGAGATTTAATACCAATATTAGAATTAACTAACATTATGGATTTCACTACACTAGTGGTAGATTGAACTACACCAATAGTAGTCAGAGGATTGGTGGTGGATGAAACCACCCCAGTGATATTCTTGAAGGCAGGGACATGAGATTTGATCCTGCTAATATTGGTGTTTGGGACTACATTAGTGGAAGAGTGGACTCCCTTCGCGGGAGGGGACTGAACAATCCTTCTTGCCTTGCGGAAGGTGTTTGTCTTTGATTTAGTGGAGAGAGAGTTGTTGCAAAGAAATTCTTTGTATTTTCCCTAGTCGAATTTGATCACTAGAGTGTTAACGATGGCGTTGACGGCCACATTGTCGGATTGCATCATGAATTCCTCGACAAGGAAGGAGTGACTCCCTAGTAGAGTCACCAGTTTCTTTTGCTCGTTAACAATATCAAAATTGAATGATACCATTGAGAGAATACATAACAAATTTGTATTTATTTTGAGAATTACAACACTCAAGATGTACTTTTACAAAGAGAATGAAACTCTCTAGTGAGTATGACGGTGGTAGTACGATTAGAGTATGACAGTGATAGTACGATTAGAGTGACTCTTTCTACTTTCGTTGGCTATCCGGCAAAGACTCACCTAACCAAGAGATAGATGATTCCCTCCTTTGGCTGTGTGGTGGGGACGATGGTATTGGCTATTTCCTATTTTGTACTCTAGGTTGTTTTGCATCTGGGCATTATTTTATTGACAAATGGGGAAGAAGGTTCATGAGGATATTTTATCAACAACGACCAAGTCTTTTACCCAAGTACTTAGAGTAGGCTACTTGAATTTGAGCTCATGGATCATCGTTCTCAACTCATTACTTGTAACGCCCCATTTTCGGGAGGGATACGGAAACGGAGTGCGTTACCGGCGGGCACGTGTAAATTGGCGTGCACGAGACCAATGAATATATAAAAGCAGGAATGAATAAAGTTAAAATACAATTCATCTACCAGGATTTTAGAAGTTAGTCTACTACCATATAAAAGAGAAAATATACATGTCTAAAATAAGAAGTAACAAGTACAATACTGATACAAAATTTGGAAATAAAGTCTCAAAAGGGTAATACATACCAAATCAAAAATACAAAAGCGGAGGCCTAGAAATTTACTGTAGCTCGGCCTGCTCCAGAAAGTACGGGTCATGTAATGGTTGATTCTCGCTCACATCTTCAGTACCTGGGTATGTGGGGGAGCTCAGGATCAAACCCGACAAGTGAAACAATAAGAAGTAGAGAGCGTGTAATATAAACAAATATGTAAGATATGAGTGTGGATATGAAAGTATGTGCATATGTGAAATATATTAAACGATCAAGTAACAATATCAAGTAGGAATATACATGCATATCAAGTCTAAATTAATATCTTATTTTAGTTTATATTTTGAACTAAGTGGTGAAGAAATAGACTCGTATCGTGAAATTACCCGTGCATATACCCGGGACCCGGCCAAGATGCTGGCACTGAACTAGTCGTACCGCTAAACACTCAAGCAAATACCGTTACTGAGTAATTAGTCGTCCATCAACATGGACTAAACAAGAGATGATGACTCAGTACCATCCAGACGCACCCGCGGATGAGACCCTATTTCGGTTACAATATTTGTCCACCCTTTAATTCTCCCATAACCCAAGGTTTCAAGTTATATTACATGAAAATCAATATGGAATATGATGAAATAATTATGTCAATATTTCTACATACACATGTCTAGTAATAAGCAAGATGTGGTCCATGTCAAAATCAAGTTAATATGCAAGTCATGATCCATGGCATTATCATGATATGTGTATGTACTAATAAAGAAAATCCAATATAATTTCATGTATGTTGTACAAGTGACTAGTATGTATATGTCAAGGCAAGTATGATAATCATAGAATACTAGAATGTGTTATAGAAATAATGATCATGTTTGTAAACTGCGCATATACAATTATGCATATAAAGAAATATTAGAAAGTGGGTACTAAAGTGTAAAAATTATATTTTTATTTTTCTACAATAATCATAGAGATTTTTGTATAGAAACATTATCTTTTTAAGTTTTAACAAATCAAGATTCTAAGTTAACCATAAATAATTAGAGTTAAAAAAAAATATGAGAGTGGATGTGATTGTACTTGTCTTGATGCGTTAGAGAAGGTAAGCCTATTTTGAACCTAAAGAATTTCTTCTCCTTCTTCTTTTGTTTTTTTTTTCTTCTTGAAAGTTGGAGTAAAAAGAGGTTGAGAAGAATGAAAAATGAAGAAGAGATATATAATGAGTAGAAAAAATGAAAAGAAAGGGAGAAAAAAAATATAATAAGACAAATAAAATATGGGAGTAAGAGTATGACTTGTTATGCTTGGCCAAAGGATAAACATGAGAAAAAAGAGATATGGGGGCAAGATGATAGCTTGTCATGTTTGACCAAAGAACAAGTATGGTGAAAGTAAGGTATGCGGTAGGTAGGTTAGGTTGACTTTTCATTGATATTTTACATTATATTAACCATATAAATATGGAAGTAGATTTGATATCCATAATTTGGGGAGATGAGCTAAAGGAAGTATGGGTAAATAAAGACAAAATAGATATATGACAAATGACTAGTAATAATAAATTTTTGGAGTTGTTTATAGCCATAAACTTAAATTAAACTAATCCAAATAAAGTCAAACTTTATTTTACAAGTCAAAAGAAGAGAGACTAGTCAAAATATGTATAGGGTCCACCGGTGATTAAAATAATATTATTTTAAGTGATTATCCAGAAAATTTCAAAAACAAATCACCAAAAATATAGAAAAATGAGAAACACAACGAATTCACTCTTGGATAAATTTGATATCAGGAACATTAGTTATGATAGAAATTAGGTTGTTACATTACTACTTAGCAATATGTTTTTGTTAAGGCCTTTAGCATTCATATCCTTTTTATATCACTCCAATCCATACTTTTTTGATTAT
>JAYEPQ010000006.1:42000556-42055556 GCA_036321105.1 Dracaena cambodiana
CGAGGTGTGAGAAATGAATATACAAATAACTAAATATCATATATCAAAATTCAAAATAATTAGCATTTATAAATATATCCAAATAACTAAATGCCAAACGATAAAGGGACACGTTCAGCGATTAAAACGAAATGAAGGAGACACCATGGAGAAAATGAGGGCAAAATCGTTCAAAAAGTTAATGGTAAACTTATAATAGGAAACTTGTAAATTCACCCACTAATTTTCTATGTACCTGATGCGAATTTTCTAAACACTCCCAAGTCCAAGGATTGTCCAATAATATACTCGGTGAAGTCCGATATCGTCCGATATCGATTTCCACATGGACAATTTTGCTGTGATTTCAACACTAGTAATCCACAACTCCAAGTGAAATGGTTAGGATAAATAAACGACAGAGAAATATTGGCCAAGATTCTGAGAACAACACCTAACTCTTCAGTGGGTTCGTGAAAAACTCTCTTTTAACTTTACTCAATTAAACTAGGAAACATGACGTAATCTAATGAGAAAATATCATCATTAAAGTCCCTCTTGTTTACAAAATATATTGCAATCTAAGCTATTTTCACCCATTTAAACCAATTTTAGATTCATCTTTTGCCTAGACATAATCCTTCACTACCAAACATTGATCACCAAACCTAACTATGAATTATGGTGATATCACATATAGTCCATCAAAAAGATAAAGGAAAATATATTTTAATAAAGCAGAAATTATCAAAGAGATAAATTAAATTATAACACCTCTCTAGATATAAAGAAAATCGATCAAATCACATTTTCAATAATTATTGTATAAGAGGGAATATCCAAACCAATGCATAGAGATTATGGTTACTTCATTCCCTTTTGCCAGAGTGAAACATTAGCCATGTAAAACTTTCAGAAGATCCATCATTAAAAAAAAAAAAAAAACCCTTCAAATTTTTACACAACCAAAAATTCCAATTTTCAAAAAATTAAAAACTAGGGCTTTTGATAAAAGATAATAAATATCGATAAAATACATGTACAAGGGTATTCATATTCCCATATGCTAGGGGAAATTCTATTTACACACAGCAACTTACTTTTGACGTCTTTTGAAGTGCCACTAATTTACTTTCTGCACCCAAATTTTTTTTCTTCCAATTTTAACCATTCTACTTCTCTCTAACTCCTTATGTCATCCGATCCTAAATTTTCCCAAAATTTTCCTAGTCAGATATTAATTCCCAAGCTAAAAATATACCAAAAAATCATTTGGTCGGGTATTAAAACCCGAACAATAGCCGACGTTTCCTTCACAAAAGAATCATAACTAATAATAAATAGCAAACAAATACATATAAAAAACTAAGAATAATTTTAAATTATAGCTTAGATTTGTTCTCCAACATCAATTGCATGTTGAAATTTTCTATTTGAATAAAAAAAACTCAAATTCAAACTTCAAATCCTAATTTCACTTGTTACAGTGAATTCGAAGAATTTAAAATTTTTCCAAATCTTTTTAGGAACGTGAATGTAAAAAAATTTAAGAGGTTAAGAAATCAAATCAATAAGTTTGTGGGAAATGTATTTTTTTAAAAATTAAATTCCACTAAAAAGTATTTTTTAGGATTTTAGAGAAAAAACAGAAGAGAAAGAAGATGAGTTGTAGTTCTAAATTTTAAAAAGACTTAATTTGAAATTTAAAAGGGTAACTTAATAAAAAAATAAATGGTAAGCTTATAATTATTTACAAGTTTTAAAATCGTGCGTAAAGAATAAATTTCCGTATGTAAATAGATTTTCCGGAGTTAAGTTAGAAGTGTTTTATTTATAATTGTACCCAAACTAGGATTGATTAAATCCTCAAAAGGTTGTGTATCAGCTGTTTCTATGCTTCAAATCTGTTGCGACATCGATGGCGGTAGCGACCGTTTGTATCCACGGCGCTTTGCAGGGAAGATCGCCATCATCGACTGTGGGTGTCATTCTATCAACCTCGACTTGGTAATTTTGTACATGCATGGGGTTTTCATTCCTCTTCACCTTGCTTTTTCCCCCAACTCTCGCACAACCACTCTTATCTACTTTCTATGTCTCAATTTCAACTCACATTGGAGATTTGAAGCTAACTATAATATGGGGGTTTTTACATATCTATCCCTTAGAGCTTTAAAAATTAGAATTTAGTCCTCCAAATATTCTTCATATTTATAATTTAGTCTCTCAAGTCCCTTAAGTTACTACAATTTAGTACCCAAGTCATATTTTTAGCCCGAACTTCTCGTTATATCCCTGAATTACTTCACTTTAGTCCTTTCTTCCCTCTTCCTCCTTTCTTCCTCTTCTTATTGAGTTTTTTTCTCCATTCTTCTCTTCTGTCTCTCTCTTCCCTCTTCTTATTGGGTTCCCTAGAGTTACTTCACTTTAGAGATTAACTGGGAGGGAATAAAGAGAGAGGGGAACCCAATAAGAAAAGGAAGATAGGAGAAAGAGTGAAGAGAGAATTAAAGTGAAGTAACTCAGAGATATAATGGGAAATTCGGACCAAAAATATGGGTTGGGACTAAATTGTGGTAATTTAAAGGATTGGAGGACTAAATTATAAATATGAAGATTTGGAGGGCTAAATTTTAATTTTTAAAGATGTAAGGAACAGATATGTAAAATTTGTCCTCGTATTCATGGATTTAATGTAGATATGTAAAATTTGTCCTGGTATTCATGGATTTAATGTAAAAAGTGGACTATGAGTGCATAAGAGTAATTATAAAATATACATTCTCCATTCTTAATCATTGTCCCCTATAGAAAAGTTCAACTTTATTATAAATTTACCATATAATTTATTTGCAAATTTGTCCTCGTATTCAATTTTACTATAAATTTGCCTTTTTCTCTTTTTTCTATTTTTCCTCTTTCTTCTTGCATCTTACTTTTCTAATCTCATTCAAATTAAAACCCTAATAATTCACAATAATCTAAAAGTAAAAAGAATTCAAACACTAATAATTTTTGAAAATAAAAATTCTAAAAGGTATTTAAAAATTAAATTAGAGGTAATTAAAAAAATACATTTGAAAAAGTTTTTTTTTAGAGGGAGCTAGGGTTTTGAGAGGGAGTGGGGCAATTGAGCCACGAAGGAGGACGCTGGTGGCTGAGTCGAATCATTGGGGAGGAGGCGGTAAAGGGGTCGGGCGACTGGGAAGGGAGTGACAGTGGGTCAGTAAGAACAGCAAGAGAGAAAGGATAGAGGAAAAAATTAAGGAAAAAATAAATAAGGGTAATTGGAAAATATAGTATGTTTTATTTAGATTTTTTTTTTTTTTTTTTTTTGAACTTTATTGCGGGGTGTACTAAGAAAGACTTATTTAGAAAATTTACGAGTACATTCAGAATTTTTCCTTGTAATATTTGTGACTTGGCCTCATAAGCTCAGTATAGTTCCATCCCATAGGGTAGCTTTTGGGGTCCAAACTCCAAACCCAGCTAATCTGGTCGGAGCCTAATCGAGCTATCCAGCTCCATTAGCACGACAAAGATGAAGAAATAACAGACCCTCTTCTCCCACTCTCCGCTTATAAGTCTCCTCTTGTTTGTCCTTTAGCCAAGATTCAGACAATCGCAAAATTCCACCAGTATTCTTAATATTGCGATAATTATCATACAACTTCAAATTTTAACTTCCAAAGTTTTCTCAATTAAACCCTCCCATGATCTCTCTCAAGGAGAATATGCAACATCATTCATGGTAACTGAGATATATTTATAAGTGTATTTTTTGTATAAAACAAGTATATACAAGTAACAATAAAATCATCTTTTTGTTTGTCATGCCCTGTAGGTGTTTGTGCAAATGCCTAAGAGGCTCACAACCGTACTGCTAGTAGAGCGGACATGCCCTGAAGAAGGTGTTCACTCAATTTATCTCATCTTCCTAGAATTCCAGGTATGTTACCCTCAGTCTCGGCAGCTCTTTGAATTGTTTGTTTAAAGTTCTGCTTCTTGTGGCTCATGTTTGGCTTATACGGTTTAATTTATGCATGCAGTAGAATCCTTTTCTTACTTTAAAAAAATGGTTGTATGCTAATGTTAGTCCTCTGATCAGCGCCCCTAATGTCTAGATAACACTAACCGTCCGCAAATGTTATAGTCAATTTTCAGTCGTCTGGGAATACGATACTACTCTTTTAAACCAGGTGGTTGTGTGCCTTTCGGGTATGTGCGCAAATGGGGTGGATACTTATCTCTTTTTTTTGTCGTCGTCGTGACCATGATTGTAGCTTCCCTGGATCTCTAGCCAACTTAGGAATTGGTGTAAAATTGATATACATGAAGATAGGTAGAGCTGTTAATTGAAAGTGTAAATTTTTTATAAATACAGCTATTTATAAGAAGTGGTTGTGTGACGACATCAAAACGTTGTTGTTAATAATTCCTGCTTTAATTTGTACACTAACATGTAGTTATTAAGGTTCTATTAACTAGTCCAGTGGCAACAGTATGTACCAGCTGAAACTCATTGATGATTCTATTCCTTTATTAACTACTTGCGAAGTGTTCCCCCATTGCTTTTACTTGGGAGGGGATTCAACTAGCGTGGCAAAATGACATGATAACTTTATATACATATAGTTAATATAAGAAACATAATGGATACCTGGTTCCTATTTGGATTTGCATTGATATTAGTATTCGGATTTATCTGCTCGGAGGGACATCCAAAATTCATATTCGGACTGAATTCTGTAGCAAAATCTTATGTCCAAACTTTGTCCTAGCTAGATCCTACTCAGGTGGCGTTTGTGCAGATGAATTGATTATTTGTGTCAAATGCTTTCTCTGCATATGTAAAATAATTGCTAACTGGTCTTACTAATGATATTTTGTTTTGGGCTAGCCATTCTCATTATAATCCTTTGAGCCATCATAATTCACTAATAAACTGTCTACATTTTTTCAAGTAAAGGATCAAAGAGCTATAAGAACCGTCCAATATTCTATAGATAGTTATAGTTCTTTCCAAATATAAATTTGTATTACTGTACATCACGGGATGTATTGTGTCTTACTTATTCAAGATAAGCCATAACCATCGACAACGTATCGGGCTAAGGTTACTATTTTGGTTGGCCGACGAAAAAAAAAATAAATAAATAAAACGCATATGACAGTATCTAAATTTGTCTTGTGGAGGAATACTTTAGCAGTTCTACATTCCTTGTTTGTTATCGACTGAGTACTTATCTTAATTTAAACCCATTGCTGTAACAAACAAACGTCTACAGAGAAAGATGGAGTGTGAAATAGCTTGAAACAAGATGTTTGCACTAACTCAAGATTTCACAACCGAAGTACAAGAGAGCACTAAAAGATAAGGGCACACAGAGGAGTTATTCCTATTGAAATCCAGAAAGACTAGGGCTTGGGAATTTTCCGGTGGATGAGGATCAGTTATATACACCGGAAAAAAACATAATAATATTAAGTTACAATATAATGTAACACAAAATAGCATGCTATAACCTAAATCACAATGCTATACACCATTTATTTTGGTAGATGCAACTATGCAGTGTTGTACTCCTGTTATGTTATGTAAATGATTATAATGAGTTACCATAACAAGTTATTTTAAAATTATGATGGAGACAACTTAAAGAAAGAAGATTTTGGCAACAAAAATACAAACGAGAATACCTTGCTTCCTATGAGATGATATACTGGTGTACAACATATATGAAAACTTGCACATGAAACAACTTGGAGCGTAACCGGTAAATTGTCATCCGGGTCCTGATAAAAGAGATGCTGATTGTGGATCGGAAGCATGCAAATTCTCGGCATTATCTCTATCCTGCATAATCGGAGCAGTGAAATTGTACTCTATATTGGTTTCCACGTTTGCTGAACCCTCTAAAACCTTAACCACCATCGACATTTTAGGCCTTCTAGAACTTTCAGTTTGCAAACACCACATTGCTAGCCTCATCATGTGAATGATTTCGTTCTCATGCAACTGCATATCACTGCTCCTGTCAGCAATATCCAATAACCGATTTTCTTTAACCAAGTTTTGCAATAGACTGACTAAGTGGATGCATTCTTCCGGCTGGGAATGATCCAAATTCTTTCTTCCACACAAAATCTCCATGACTACAACACCAAAGCTAAAGACATCTGCCCTTTCTGTAATTTTTGATGTCAACCATTCTGGAGCCAAATACCCACGAGTTCCTCTCATTGTAGTTAATATGTGGCTCTGTTCCCGGTCAATTAGCTTAGACAATCCAAAATCTGCAACCTTTGCGTGAAATCCTTCATTGAGGAGTACATTCTGTGGTTTAATGTCAAGATGAGCTATTCGTTGTGTTCATTCTTCGTGGAGGTATGACAACCCCTTGGCTAGATCAATTATAATCTGGACTCGTGTCTGCCAATTTAGAGAAGTATCTTGACTTCTACCGAAGATCCACTTATCCAATGACTCATTACTCATATGCTCATAAACCAAGAGTCTGCAGGACTTCTCTGAGCAGAACCCTATCAACTTCACCAGATTAATGTGATGAATGTTGCCGATAGTTTTGACCTCGGCCAAGAACTCTTTCATTCCCTGACCAGTACGATCCAACCGCTTTACTGCAATTTTCACTCCATTGCTCAATGTGCCTTCGAACACAGACCCAAAACCTCCTTCTCCCAACTTGTAGCTAAAGTCTTCAGTTGCAACTTTCAGCTCTTCAAATGAAAATCTTCTTGGTAGTCCCGCTAGCTCGTCAAACCGATCCTCTTCATCAGACTCCACACCATGTCTTCGCCTTACTAGTATGATGACGAAACTAATTGCAAGGGATGCAACAAGCAATGAACTCATGGTGACTCCAACTATAACTCCAACACCGATCGTCTTTCCCTGAGAAGCTTGTGGTCTATTAGAGGAAGGATGGGGGTGAGGATTTGGAACCCTCGGGGGATCCTGCACCTTAATGTATGCTGTTGAATTGTAATGACTAATTCTCTGATTATTGTCCATCATGGAAAATACTTTTGTTGGCAAATAACAAGCACCCTCTGATGTATATGTAGAATGAAAATAAAAAACGGCTTTACATGAACAGTTTTTCAGACAAGCTTGCTTGCAGCTCTCTTCATCTGCACGAATGGAAGGCTCGTCGTAGTTGTAACTGAAGTAGGCTACAGCATCCAGAGATAACAAACGATGATTTTGGATGGCTTGACACGAAAGAGGAGTTACCGGAGAGCAACCAAGATTCACTTGTCTCTCGTTAACTGGGCTAAAATAGGTCGGATTCAGACAACTGCATTGATCACTTGAGCAGAAACCATACTCCCCACAGACTGTTGGATAGCCACAATTATCATGAAAAGTTGCACCTGGACCGATCAGCTGGAAAATGTCAGCCACCATAAGCCAACCCTCTCTTGTACCTGAAAATGACCCATCGTATACCCTCAAGTGCCCATCTGATTCCAACCTCATGTACTGTATTGAGGATGCCTGTGGCAGCGAGATGGTATAATTTTGTGGGCTTCGGTCAGGCCATAAAGTGAAGATGGTAAGGCTGCCATCGCTAAAAGTTAGATGGGTCGATGAATTGTCTTTTGCATCGATGCCATTCGTTGAATAGTAAATCTGTGGAGGATCAGCATCTTCATAAGCTGCAAATCCACCAGGAACAACAGTAAGAAATAACTGACCTTCAGTCCAGTTCGTTTCCGAAACATTAGCGGTTAGCCTCTGCCCTTCCCTCAAAGTCTGACCTATAATCAAAGAGTCGGTTGGGTAGTCGAATGAGTCCCAGACAGTCGCGTTCCTCTCATCAAAGAGCACCAAGTTTCCTTTTTCTGTCAGGTTCATGCCTGCAACGGACCTGCCAGCAGTGTTGGTGGACCAGACGTGGGTTCCGTCGTCATCCCGAAGAATTAAGTTACCATCATCAGAAAACTGGAGCGTCGCATTTTCTTTGACAGGGTGGTTTCGGTTGGCAGACCAGACGACTTGCGGTGCATCCAGCATGTAACCAGTAATCTCGGCGCCACTGTCAATGTAGGCAATATAGATGGCGAAGAGGTAGGTACGGCATGCACCTTTGCAGAAGAAGCCACAGGCGAAGGATGTGCCACCTTGACCTCGAAGGAGGACTGATCGAACGGATGTGCCATCATTAAAGGAGGAGCCATGCTTCTTGTTGGTCCATTGACTTGAGAGGTTTGCAGTTGGGTAGTCCCAATTGGATGCTCTTGCAGGGATTAAAAATTGAGAGACAAGAATCAAAAGGAGGAGGAAATAATAGTACTGCAAGAACATATTCATCCTCATCGTAGTTTGGAATCTGTACTACAGCTGCTTAATCTCTCGACACTTATGCAGCAGAGCAATAAGCTCTTGGATTAATTTTCATAAATTAAAGAGCAATCGAGAGAGGGAAGGAGGGGGGTTTGGACACGGCTAAGACCAGTAGTATCTTCGAAACATGGGTCGGCTTGCCTGTCACGGGCCTACCATTTACTGATATCATGTGTCATGTAATATAAGCACAAATGTTGACTCCCATTGGCTCTGGAAAATGTTCACAGCCTGCCGACAGAAGAAATGTTCACGTTGCTTTCACGTGTTTTCGGAAACGTGAAACTTTAATTAGACTTGGTTATATTAACTTTTGTGGGGAGGAAGCAGTTAGGAAATGATTTGGCGTGGGGATAACAGTGGTGCCTATAATTGGTTTTTTTTTTATTTTTATAAGAAACGGTTAGCTACTGTCTCTGCACTCCATTAAAATGATTTTAACAGAACTATATAGGAAGAATTATAAAAAAAAAAAAGTACAAAGAAAAATACAGAGAGTACAAATACCTATCCATAAGCAGAATGTGTTATATCATAGTCTAATAATATATACTACAGATAATAGGAAGACAATTAGGTTTTGCGTGGGCATCCATTGTCCCTACTCCTCATCGTCCAGATTTTCTTGTGCGGTAATAGTTGTATCAGCGCCGCAGCTGTCGTCCCCTGTGCAGAGGTCGGGGTGTTCGAAGCAATCATCCTGGGATAGTATCATGAGAGGTCGTCTCTGCATCTCCAAATACTGTTGTCCATAATAACACATCGTCAGTAATACTGTAAATACAATGATCCAAAGTACAGGCCGTATCACAAAAAAAATTCTTCTGTTTCTCTCTAATCACAAATTCCAAGTTATCGCAGCTGTGAATTTTCTCATCATATCTGAATTACTTCATATATGAAGAAGTTTCATCCAGATCGTCGACGACCTATCCAAACCTAGCTGAATGTCGTGTTTGCAGGCAACTTCCATCCAAATTGCCTTAGTGTACGTACATTCCACCATTAAGTGTGTTAATGTTTCAGCAGCGGTTCCACATAGAACACATCTACTAGGACCCTGCCATCCTCTTCGTTGTAAATTGTCCCAAGTAAGAATCACATTCTTGTCTAAAAGCTAAAGAAATATTTTCACTTTTAGAGGACATCTTGTCTTCCAAATATGAGTTGCGTACTTGGATTTGACCCCCCGTCGTTTATGAAGCCATACATTGTCTTTACTGAAAAACTATCAGACTTCTCCCATTTCCAGAATGGGATATCCTGATTGCTATCGATTCGAGCTTGTTGTAAGATATTACGTATAATATGTCAGCCCACTCTTTGATCACTCCCTAGCCTCCATCTTCCTCTACTCTAGAACTCCGCAATCATTTCCTGTTTACGCCTACAAAGCTCGTAAGCCCATGGAAATGAAACTTTAAGAGGTAAGACATCACACTAAGTATCCTTCCAAAACACAATAGTATCACCCATACAACTTTAAAAGTGACACCCTACCAAAAGAAGTCTCTCGTACTCCTGATTCCTCTCTAGAAGCCCGAGACGTTATATTTGTTTCTATATCTTCCTCTCCATGAGCTCCTTCTTGGACCGTATTTTTTACGTAACATGACTTAAAGTGTTCCCCCTAGTTGAGACAAAAGCCTCCACCACCATTTAACTACAAGGGTTAAATTGAAATTTCTTAGATTCAGAACACCTAGTCCTCCTTCTCCCTTTGCTTTACACACATGATCTCAGGTAACCAAATGGATTTTCTTCTCTTGATTTACCGAGTTCCCCCATAAAAACCTGCTCTGAGTTTTGTCTATCTTTTGTCTAATCCAATGAGCCAAGATAAGATAAGACATGAAGTGCAATGAAATTGTAGAGAGCACTGCGTTTAGTAAGACTAACTTACTGCCCAGGGACAAGGTTCTCCCCTTCCAACTATCCAATCTCCTGTCTACTCTTTTAATGATTGGATTCCAATTCGATTTTCAGAATTTGTCCGGTCTGATCGGAATCCCTAAATATGTGATTGGAAAACTGCTTACTCTGCAACCAAAAAAACTGATAATCAACTTGCTTGTGATGTTTCTTCCATTGATAAAAGTGACGGAGCTCCTATGGTAAATAATTGTCAACGCAGACCATGCCTCAAAACAATTTAGAATCCATTTGATCGCACATGTCTGTAAAACGTTGAAGTGTCCAAAAATTAGTATGTCATCTGTATATTGCAGATTCGTGAATGATGTCGATCTAACGACAAGGAGTCCCTTGATCTTTCTCGCGACCTTCATACGGTCGAACAATAAGTTAAATGCTTTTGCCACTAAGACAAAAAGCAGGGGGGACAGAGAGTCACCTTGTTTGAGCCCACTTTTGCAAATAATCTCCCTTCCTGACTCACCATCAATCAAAATGGACACTTTTGCAGATTGGAGCCAGATGATAATCCAATTGATCCACTTGCGACCAAATTCCCTATTTTTTAAAACTTCTAGCAAGCAATTCCAGTTCACTTTGACATATGTTTTCTCAAAGTCAAACTTCAGTAAACCTTCCTTGCCAGTCCTTCTACAATGGTGGACTATCTCCTGTGCGATGGCCACTCCGTCGAGGATATTGCATCCTGCAATGAAGCATGTTTGGATATCATCAACTATCTCTTAGAGATATGGTACTAGACGGGTTGCTAGAACCTTCGAAAATATTTTGAGGATGCCATTTAGGAGGGCTATCGAGCGATATTCGGTGATTGTCTCTGCAGACTCCTTTTTAGGAATGAGAACTATAAACGAATAATTTAATCTGTCAAGACGGGCACCTCCACTATTCAGTTCTCTGAGCAAATTATAGAGATCCTCTTTGATAACTGGCCAGAAGATCCGGAAGAATGATATTGAAAAGCCATCTGGACCTGGCGCCTTGTCCTGCCCTAGGTCCCAAATAGCCTTTTTGATTTCTTCCTCAAAGAAATTCTTCTCTAGGTCATTCAAATTTGTTGGTAGTGAAAATTTCAAAGTAAATGAGATTTTTCACAATAGAATGCGGAGCTAATTTTGTAGCTCCGCGTTTGATTATTTTAGCCCCGCGTTTGGTTATTTTAGCCCCGTGTTTGGCTATTTTAGCCTCGCATTTGAGTAAAACGCGGAGCTAATCAATAGCTCCGTGTTTTGATGTGATTAGCTCCGCGTGAGCAGATAACCAGAATCATAAATTGATTGAGATTGAGATTTGGGCTTATCCAAATACCCAAATTGAGTCCAATCAGAATTCTAAATCAAGAGATTTAAATCAAAACTAAGATATTTGATTGGAATTCTTGATGAATACAAATTCTATTTAAATAGAAACTGTCATATTAACCTAAGGCTATAAATACCCCTTTGAGAAAGCTCTAGGGATCTTTTTCGCATCTTAGAGAATTTGAGTTACGCGTGAGAGCCTTGAATTCGTGAAAATCAGAGAAGATCAAGATCAAGTCGGCTGTCATCTTCATCAAGGAAGAAGATCATCGACATCAGGTCGTCCAAAAGAGCTACTTCGATAGATCCCATCGCTACGAGATCCCACGTTTTATTGTAAAAGAGACGATAATTATAAATCATCTCATTTGTTTTTTTCTTGTTCACTTTCATTGTAATCTAAGTTGTATTCAATGGAAGGAAAGCAAATTTCTGCTGCGAACAAACTGGCGACCACAGTGGGAGAAGTCTCTTTCACCAAAGAAGATATCGTGGCGCAATCGACGTCGAGAGGATTAGATCCGACGTGAATATGCTAGTCGTAGAGATCGACCAGCAGAAGTATGAGGAGTATCTCTCCTCTGAGTCAGGTAACCTGACCGAAACGCGACGTTATCGTCGCGTGTTCTCCAATACCCGAGGATCGGGTATTCGGGAATCCACCGTTAATCGGGATCCCGTGAAGACAGCGGCCATAGAGCCGTCGTTTGGACAGGAAACCCTAGCAAAGGATGGCCTCTTTACTGCCGAAGAAAGCTCGGGGACTGTATTGACCAGAACCCAACTCCGAAACAGAAATTGGAGAGCTAGGCGAAAGGCCCTCAAAACCCGCGTTGAATGCGAGGCTAACTTCACAGCAAAACCCGAGGCTACAGTCCCTTACAAACTGGCTCACGTTAATCGCAAGACCAGCCAATATCGCGATAAACGCGAAGCTACAACTTGCGTTAATCGCAAAGACAAGTCAACGTGTAATCCTCCACGCGAGACTATGCTATCTGGACTTGGAGCCAGAGAAGTTCGCGTTAATCGCGAGGATAAAATTTCCTTAAAATCAGCGTGTGAAGATTCTCCACGCGAGGCTACTACTGAGCTTAGCGATAAACGCGAAGCCAGTAAGACTTGCGATAATCGCAAGATTTCTGACACTCGCGTTAATCGCGAGGATAAAATTTCTTTAGAGCCAGCATGTGATTTTCCACGCAAGGCTAATACTGAGCTTAGAGATAAACGCGAAGCCAGTAAGACTTCAGTTATTCTCAAGATTTCTGACACTCGCGTTAATCGCGAGGATAAAATTTCCTTAGAGCCAGCGTGTGATTCTCTACGCGAGGCTACTACTGAGCTTAGCGATAAACACGAAGCCAGTAAGACTTGCGATAATCGCAAGATATCTGACACTCGCGTTAATCGCGAGGATAAAATTTCTTTAGAGCCAGCGTGTGATTCTTCACGCGAGGCTAATACTGAGCTTAGCGATAAACGCGAAGCCAGTAAGACTTGCGTTAATCGCAAGATTTCTGACACTCGCGTTAATCGCGAGGATAAAATTTTCTTAGAACTAGAGTGTGATTCTCCACACGAGGCTACTACTGAGCTTAGCGATAAACGCGAAGCCAGTAAGACTTGCGTTAATCGCAAGATTTCTGACACTCGCGTTAATCGTGAGGATAAAATTTTCTTAGAGCCAGCGTGTGATTCTCCACGCGAGGCTACTACTGAGCTTAGCGATAAATGCGAAACTAGTAAGACTTGCAATAATCGCAAGATTTCTGATACTCGTATTAATCGCGAGGATAAAATTTCTTTAGAGCCAGCGTGTGATTCTCCACGCGAGGCTAATACTGAGTTTAGCGATAAACGCGAAATCAGTAAGACTTGCGTTAATCGCAAGACTCCTTACCTTCGCGTAAATTGCGAAGATGATTGGTAAATTTGCGTTAATCGCAAAAATCGCGCTAAACACGAAGTTATGATTTGCGTTAATCGCAAGAATAAGCCAGCGTGCAAAAAATTTCTTCCACGCGGGGCAATATTCCAGAAGATAAACTTCTGCAAAAACGTCAAGCCAGCGTAAAACGCGAGGCTAGCGTATCCAAACGCGAGGCTATTTCTCTGGCCCGCGTGTCAAAACGCGAAGCTATTTCTCAGCTCCGCATTTCAAAATGCGAAGCTATCTCTCAGCTCCGCGTAAATCAACCCGAATACAAAATCAGTATTGATCATCACACTAGTGGACCAGAACTGGACTCTAGTGATCTCAAGAAGCTTCAGTGGGCTCCTGGACCCTCTCAACAGCTGAATGGGTCCCACGACTCCATATCTAAAGCCACTGATCTTAGAGAATATCTAACCAAGAAAAGGATTATAAATCAAGTTCAGTCTGATCCTATTTGTTATTGCGAGCAGCTTATGACAGCAGTATCTGCTGTGATGAATAATTGTTGCTGCAGTAAGAATAGGATATCGGTGTTTGACCGGTTGACTGAGTCACACAAAACCTACCAAGAAGATGAAGACTACTCCCCGAGAAAAAGAATGGAGAGTTGTAACTTCTAATATGGTCGGAAATGGGAAGAAAATCATAGAAATGAATGATGATTCAGAATCAAATGACGAAGAAACTCATCATTTTACCCAACTTAAGTCAGGCGCTGTCACTTCTCGAAATTATAAGAAACTTGTAAAAGGATCTTATGACAACGACAGCGACAATTCGGCCATAGCTTCTCCTCGTTCTTCGGCGTCATCTAGATTATAGAAATCAACATCACAAATGGTGGACAAATCTGACGATATTGATCAAAGACTTGAGGCCCAAGAACAAATGATTCGATATCAACAAAAAATGATCGAGGATCTCAAAACGATGCTCTTGAAAGTGGTCGAAAACACCCAAAAAATAGTCGAAGATAAAGCCAAAACTTCTTCAGAATCACTGCCAAAGAAAGAAAAAGAAACTCCGCTTAAGATAAATGAAGAAGATAAGGAAGAAAATGCTTATTCGACACATGAGGATGAAGATAAATATTCTTTCAATTACCCTCATGAAGAGAAAATTGAGAAGTTGCAAAACCAACTTGATGCCTTGATGCACAAGAAGGAACTGAATGAATCGGGAGTTTCGAGACCATACCCGCTTGAGTGGGATTTCGCCCCCTATCCAGAAAAATACAAACCCCTCAAATTGGAGTCATATGACGGAAACAGATCTCCCAGCCAACATATATATTACTTCTTGTCACAAGCCGGTCATCTGATGGGAAATGATCTCATAATGACCAAGGTATTTGCGAGCACCCTGCGAGGGTCTGCCTTTACATAGTTTATGTAGTTGCTTCCGGGAATCATAAACACTTGGAATGATGTCGAGAAATAGTTCTTGGCACGTTTCTTTGAGGATGATACCGAAATATCGGTTCATTCCCTCCTTGTGACGAAACAAGGGGAAGAAGAAATAGTTAAAAGTTTCATTGAACGCTTCAGGGAAAAATCCGTGTATTGTCAACACGGTATGACCCAGAAAACTCTGGTGGAAACCTGTAAGTATAATTTCAGGACCGACATGTTGATAAGAATGGGAGCTGTAGAGTCCAAAATTTGGAAAGATCTGTTAAGGCAAGGAGAGCAGGCGAAAGATATAATTCGCCGAATTGAGAAATCTCGTAGCACGAGAAATTCTATAAATAACAGGTCATATCCACATAATCCTAAAAATAAAGGGAAGGCTGTGATAGTGTCAGTTGCAGATCCGAAACAAAGACCTCAGAATCCGAGAGGTGCAGGTCAGAATAAGCCCCGACAAGATAAAACTTATATATTGAAGACTGAACAGACTGATACTCTATTCCATCTCCTCCTTAGAAAGGGCATGTTGAAGCTTTCCGAGAATTAAAAACCGGAAGACGCTGGTAAAACCAACGACCCTAATTACTGCCTGTACCATCGGAACGTCGGGCACCCAACTAAGAATTGCTATTCTCTTAAGAACTAAATTCAGGCATTGATAGAAGCTGGAGTTCTCACACTTAAAGAGGAACAGAAAAAAGTTTCTGCAAATATGACAACTTTGGTTGTAGGAACCAGTGAGTTCTCTGCCGGAGCAACCCCTGTACCAGTAGGGAAGCCAATATCGACATCAAGTACGGGCAGCCCGCACTTGCAAGCTGGCCCCTTGGGTACGCTCCGAACCACAACTATGATCGAGTCGTTCTCATTGGCTAGCAGCCGGATTTGGCTGGGGGTGCCGAAAATATTAACGATGATAAATATCATCTGCTACTCTTGCTAGCCATTGGAATGGCTAATTGAGTGCTATAAATAAAAAAATTGTCCAATATTGTTAAAGCAGCGGGAAGAGGAGATCAAGTTCCTCGCCAACCCTATCATACTGGAGGTAAAAGTATGAAATTAACTACTCAATACTGTTAAAGGCAAATGGGAGAGGAAATCAATTTCTCGACAACTCACCATACTGAGAGGAATAGCATAGTTAGCCCAACTCAAACGGTAGTTGGTAAAGGCTAATCAAATCCGTTAATAGCTGGGGGTTTGATAAAAATCCCGTGGACCTGTCATGTTAAATTCTTACCTCTGACAGTATGATTTGGATTATTTCCATCTCCGTTCAAGTTACGCGTGAGAGCACTTGGACTAGGCATATGCAATTAGGCGCCTCTGCCGAAATCTGATGATCATGACTCGGTCATCTTGGCGTGTGCAGTTCAAGTTACGCATGAGAGTCTTGAACCGCCTCCATCAAAATTTCAAGCATGTGCGATTAGGCACCTCTGCCAAATTTCTTGATTTTTACATGATCACCAAATTGAAGATCCAAAGTATTTCAAAATTTGCTAAGTTCTAAGCCATTTTGAAAACTTTGGAGGGGGTTCTGTTGGTAGTGAAAATTTCTAAGTAAATGAGATTTTTCACAATAGAACGTGGAGCTAACTTTGTAGCTCCGCGTTTGGTTATTTTAGCCCCGCGTTTGGTTATTTTAGCCCCGCGTTTGGCTATTTTAGCATCGCGTTTGAGTAAAACGCGAAGCTAATCAATAGCTCTGCGTTCTGGTTTCTTAGCTCCGCGTTTTGATGCGATTAGCTCCGCGTGAGCAGATAACTAGAATCATAAATTGATTGAGATTTAGGCTTATCCAAATACCCAAATTGAATTTAATCAGAATTCTAAATCTAGAGATTTAAATCAAAACTAAGATATTTGATTGGAATCCTTGATGAATACAAATTCTATTTAAATAGAAACTGTCATATTGACCTAAAGTTATAAATACCCCTTTGAGGAAGCCCTAGGGATTTTTTTCGCATTTTAGAAAATTCGAGTTACGCGTAAGAGCCTTGAATTCGTGAAGACCAGAGAAGATCAAGATCAAGTCGGCCGTTATCTTTATCAAGCAAGAAGATCATCGACGTCAGATCGTGAACTATTAGTTAGATCCCACCGCTACGAGATCCCACGTTTTATTGTAAAAGAGAGCAATAATTATAAATCCTCTCGCTTGTTCTTTTCTTGTTCACTTTCATTGTAATCTAAGTAGTATTCAATGGAAGGAAAGCAAAATTCTGCTGCGAACAAAATTACTTTGCGAGTGCCAAATTTCCTTAAGGAGACTAATTCTTCTATCTTCCGTCCAGCCAAAGATGTCCCGAAAATACTCGTAAATATGTTTCTTGAAATCTACTCCAACAACTGTTCTGCCCTCTGGGTGTTAAGTGAACGAACCGCGTTTGTTCTTTGTCTCATATTTGCGACCCTGTGAAAATAAGTTGTGTTAGTATCACCTTCCTTCAATCGTTTAGTTCGGCCTCGCTGATGCCATATGATCCTTTCCATTATGAAAATCTCCTATATTTCTTTTCGATATGATAACAAGGATGCTCTCTCCTCATTTGTCAGGTTGGCAATCTCCTCCCGTTTCTCCAGCGCCTCAATCCTTTGCATCAATTCATTCTTTCTTGTCCTTGCCAAATTTCGATGTCTCATGTCCCACATGGACAGAACCCGTCGTAATATTCTTAATTTGCAGCATAAAACCTCTACTGCGTCCCTTCCCCTGATTGGAAGTGACCAATTCATTCGGATTAGTTCATGGACCTCATTATGCTTCAACCACCACCTCTCGTAACGAAAGATTCTTTTGGATATTGGATCATGTTCTCCCGAATATAGACATATCGGAGCGTAATCTGATGTGGCTATAGGAATCGAATAAACCCTGGACAGACCAAATTTTGTCTCCCAAGTATCCGAAACCAGCACCCTATCTAGCTTAGCTAGATAAGGAGTTTCCCTCATGTTGGACCATGTAAATTGTCGGTCAACTAACAGTATCTCTATGAGTCCCAGCTCACTGATGATACCATTAAAATTCTCCCTATCCTGAGTGTTGTGATCCCCACCATAACGTTCCTTTGCATATCTTACGATATTAAAGTCCTCTCCAATTATCCAAGAGAGATTATTATGTAGACCGATCTCACGGATCTCATCCCATAATACCCCTCTTCGGTCCCTGTGATTCGGGCTATAAATTTCTGTGGCTTTCAGGATCCAATCACACGTCTGTTGTTTAACAATCACAGTCAGTGTGTATTCCTTGGCATGTTTAAAATTTCATACACATTCCGATTCTCTCCAATGGCAATCCCCCTGTTGTCCCCTAGTTTTTTTGTAGATCACTTCAAAATTTCTTCTCAAAGTAATTTCTCGTTCTACCAGAATCAATGGATCGTCTAATTTTATTTTTTTTCCAAACAAAATATATCTGTTCCATTGTTCTTTAGCACCTAGGCAACCATTCTCCTCTTAGTCCTGTCTCCCAAGCCTCTAACGTTCCAAAAGACTATCTTCATGCTTAATTGTTGTTACCTTCTCCAATTATTCTAGCGACTATCCCTTATGAGTGTACGCCATCTAGCTCACCCTCCCAAATATCATTTCTCCTAGCAGGTATTTTTTTATGAGGTCAATATTTAGGGCTCTACTGCAGTTGCTCTCTCCCAAATCAATATTACAGATATGTGCAAATTTAAGTAAAGTTTGATTTGGTAATAAATTAAGAATATCAAAAGAGAATAAAGAGCTACTTTTATCGAGGTTGATGTGTAACGTCTTTCTCTTTAACGCGAGTAAAGTATCTGTCCAGACTAGTAGTCGTGACCCCCTCTCTTCTCGCTCAGCCTCTTGCTACACCTTGCTTATGTAGCAGTTCGTGGTGGGTCAGGTATTTCGGTAATCTTTTCAAAATCTGAAATTGGTTCTTCTTGTGCAGTCGGGATCTTCTTCTCATCCTCACCCACAGGTTCTAGGTCAACCATTCCATCCAGGATCCTTTCCCTCTCCCCCATATTACCTGACGTCTTGATCGGGTTTTCTAAATATTGTGACTTCATCCTTGATGTTGACTTCAGTCGGAACCTCTTCGGCCATCGAGAAGGTTGACGACGTCGAGTGGTTACAGAGTCCTCTCGTTTAATTAAATTTTCCAAGATCTTAGCCATGACCTCCTTTAGTAATTCTCTATCTAAGCCAGGGAACTAGGGAAATATTGGTAAGTGTTGATTTTGAGGTGCAAAATATGTTGACTGTAGCTCCAAATTGTTATTTTAGCCCAAAGTATTCAGTGGGCTCTTAACCGGGTTTGATTCATGTTGGTTCTGCACTACCAAATTATGTGGGGCCATATGTTCACCAGGCCCACCCAAACCCATTAACACCCCCTACCCCTTATCCTTGCTTTCAACCCTAGAGCCGCCCCCCCCCCTTCCCTATCCCCCAAGTCTATCTCTTCCTCTTCCATTATCCTTCCTCCCACCCGAGAATTCCTCTGTCCAAGGATCCGCTCATCGAAGGTCAACCTCCCATCTTTTCCATAAGAAATCAGTGGCAAGTTGGAGCCGTTCTCCAAGATGTGAAAGTCATGTCCTCTCCTTTCTTCTTTAGTGCAATCCTCACTATTTGGCCTCTTGTGGGCAACTTTCGAACCTATGGGTCCGCTTTTTCCTTCTCAGGTAAGTCTGCTCCAACCCTATGACCTGTTTCCACACCCTCTGCTCCTGATCCCAAGTCAACAGTTCTGGAACCACTGGGTAAAGTCGTCGACTTCGTTGACCGGTCTGTTTGACCGATCGAAGGTGGCTTCGACTGGTCTCTGACCGATGTGAACTTTCTTTTCGTCTCAATTCTTGCCATCGGCGGCGCCGATCTTGACACCTTTTCCGGCATCGCCGGTCGGCTGAGTTTTAATTTTCTCGGTTTCTTTGTCGTCGAACCTCGGAGTACCCAAGGTAAGAGTCTTCTCAGATCTCCGATTCAGATTCGATAGCCCCTCCAACTCTCTTACTGCCTTGTCCCAATCATCTTGTGTCCCCCTGATCTCGGTAGGCTCTATGATCCGAGCTTCAATCTTAGTTGTGATGCTATAACTCTTGGAACCGATTATCACTGTAAGCTCCTTTGGAATAGAGTCCAGATCATCACACCCAACATATAGTCTCGTCGTCGATAGCTCAGTCTTGGCCAGTGTTGATTCACTAATCTGCAAAATCTGTGCATGCTTAATAAAAATCTTGTTTAGATCATTCCGATTCTAGTGGTTGAATGGAATTCCTCTAACTGCAATCCATGCTCTAACTGGAAATTTATGCCAGCGAGTTCCTTCGTCATTGCCCCACCGAATCACTCTGAATCCGGCTTCATACCCTCTGCAAGGGATTGAAGTGCGGCATAAAGCTATCTCAAGCTCTGCTGGTGACAGAAACCGGGCAATGTAGGTGTCACCTTCCTCAAAAAGCTTCCAATCGTGATTTCAGAGAGATGAAGAAAGTGCACATAGGCCACTAACTATCTCCTTTTTTGTGGGATTGCCATGACTTGGGATTATAACTCCGATAATACTAGTCAAGTTGTTGAATTCTTTTATTGTTTGGTCCAATAGTGGAATGAAAACACGGAGGGTGTTAGTGCAGCTAAGCTCAGCAGCCACTCCGCCCTGCTGATTTTCGTTGCTATGCTCGGTAACCTTCTGTGATTGCATTTCCGGCCACGACTGGTTCACTGGTCCCTTCTTGTTTCCCATCACTGGCTTGTGTGCTTTAGTCGTATTCTTCCTAGCAACCACCTCTGCCCCCTTCCCGTTGTTGTTCCCTACCATCCTGCTACTCCTCGTATTTTTGTGCCTCAGCTTCTCAGGGAGAGCGGGGCACTCCGCGATGATTATTTTGCAAAAATCTGCATCTGAGGTACGGACACTCATCCTTAAAATGCCCTTTCTTCCTGCAAATCCAACAACCGTCGTTCCCATTGTATTGTGGGCTAAACTTCCTTTTCTTCGGTGTCTTACTCTCTATTTTATGCTCAAATTCTTGATTTGTGCTCAACCCATCCCTCTCTGTCATCACCGTTAGTCCCAGTTTTGCCTTTCTTTACTTCAGCCAACATGGCCAACACCTGTTCACCCGTGTATACACCATTCGGGTTCAGGTCGGTGGAGCACACCATACGCATCCGAGGAGAGGACGGCGCAGGGGCAGTCACACCATGACCAGGTCCACTGGCAACCGCAATCCCCAAAGCAACTGGCGGTTCCTTAAAGACCTCACTCCAGCTATGGCGACGATGTTTTGGGTTTTTATCGTTGTCGCTGCTCTCTTTCTCCTTCTGTTTGTTGCTTTTCCCCAACCAACCCCAGTTGAACTCCATTGTAGTGCAATGTGAAGTTAGCCGGAGAGGTAGTCTTCTTGACGGCCTCCGCTATACTTTGCACCACTCCTTCCTGGTGATGAGAATGCTCTGAGGTAAAGAAGATGCTAGTAGATGTATGACACTGCCAAGTTCTCCCTCTCTTTGTCTATTTTTTCTCTTCTTTTTTTTAGCTCACCAGAGTTTACTTACCTGGCTTGCCGGAAATCGCCTCTCCAAATGCCTCTATGTGCGTACCTCTCCCCCTCGGCCTTGCCTATAATTGTTGTCCGAGGGATGTGGTCGGAAGAAGGAATGATCATTTTCTTTGACCAAATGTATGTATTGGTGAACATCAGCTCTTGGTCCTGTCTTAGTTATTCAGATATACAAGGGAAAAACTTAAAGAGCGTCAATCGAAGAAATAATTCTAGGTCTCCAATCAAACGATGTGTGGGGGTGACAATTGATAAGCAACCACATGGAAGAAGAAACAAATATGTTTTTGGATTAATTATAATAACTACTTCTGTACTATGAGAATTGTAGCACTTATATCCGCTAATAAACTACTTGAAACTTAAACGTGGTAAGAAGACTGCCATTTTAGACAGCACGTGCATTCAATATGGGTAGTAATGTCTAAATTACCCCTAACTTAAACAGAGTGGGGGTATTGTTGGGAAATATATATATGTGTGTGTATTTGTATATACACACACATATACACACACACACACACACACATATATATATATGAGAAAAATGGAAATGAGACGATAGCTCACACAAGTTACCTGAGCTGCAGTTCATTTTTATCATCTCCAATAATCTTTTTAAAAAAAATTATTTTGATATGTTCTCAACCCCCTAGGGTTCACTCTTACCCAATTTCTTGGGTTCTAGTTTTGATTTGGTCATCTATTAAGTTAACACAAAATTAACGATTTTCAATAAATAAAACATTTTGTATGCACTTGATGAAAGGATAAACGAACTCCAAAATTTATGAAATTTAATTTGAAAAAGTTAAGGATATGAGATAATAATTGTTAAAAAAAATTGAGCAAAAATTATTGGATCATTATAGTCTTACTGCTAGCTCACTCAACTTTTCCTGAGCTGCCAGCTCACCTACAGTAATCACAAATATGTGTGTGCATGTGTGTGTGTGTGCGTGTGTATATAGAGAGAAATGGAAATGAGCTGACAACTCACGTAAATTACCCAAGCTGCAGTTAATTTCCACTATCTCCCATAATCTTTTTTTAAAAAATTCTTTTGGATTATGATATTGACCCCTTTGAATTCACTCATACCCAATTTCTTGGATTTTAATTTTGATTTGGTCCGCCATCGGGTTAACACAAAATTAACGGCTTTCAATGAATATAACATTTTGTATGTATTTGATGAAAGTGTAAATGAACTTCAAAATTTATGAATTTTAATTTGAAAGAAGTTAAGGAGGTAGATATAATAATTGTAAAAAAAATTATTAGATAATTATAGTTTTGTCGTTAGCTCACGTAACTTTTCCTGAGCTGGTGACTCACCTGCAGTATAAAATAATGTAACGCACACATACATATAAAATAATGTTTAAAATAACGATATCGGTAACGTAGCGTTTTGTCTCTGTTAGTTTATATATCATATAATGTAATGCATAATGTAGGTTACACGATTTTCTATGAATTTAATATAAATAAATATAAAACTATATAAAATAAATTTTATAAATTAAAAATTAAATTAAAAAACTCTAAAAGAAAATATAAAAAAATTTATATCCTAATATCAATTCTAAATTTCTAACAAGTTTCACAGCAATTCTCATATTTATCTTCATAAATTAAATTACATTCACGTCCATAATTTCAATCATAATCTAAATAAGAAAACAAGATTTTAAATTTATTTTCAATTATTATCAATGTTGTAATTTATATTTTGTAATGTTCAATTTATGTTATTTTTAATTGTTTATTTAAGATTAGCTGAGAATTCAATTTCCTTAGTAATTGGAAATGAATTATAACAAGAAAAATTTTAATAATTGGAAAGAAATTATAACAGGTAATGTAAAAGTTAATAATGCCACAAACAATTAAATATGCAAATAGCAAACCATCAAGTGAAAAAAAACTACAACAATTCGCTAACAATCAAAATAAATAATCGAAATCAATATAAAACTATTTAAAAATTATTATAAATAACGTAACATAATGTAATTTAACATAATATAACGCAAAATAACATAAAAAATGCACTAGTATGATGCATTGAGTTATTTTCGACTGTTAAGTAACGTTGACTTTCTGTTAGGTTTCATAACGCAACATAATGGGCTTTATAATGCGTTATTTGACTTTCTATTAGTATTCACATCCAATTTCTTGGGTTTTAATTTTGATTTGGTCCTCTATTAAGTTAACACAAAATTAATGGTTTTTAATGAATAAAATATTTGTATGCAAATGATGAAAGAGTAAATGAACTTCAAAATTAATGAAATTAAATTCAAAGATAGTTAAGGAAGTAGAGATAGTAATTGTAAAAAAACAATAAAGAAAAATCATTGGGTCATTATAGTTTTGCTGCTAACTCACATAATTTTTCCTGAATAGACGCCTCATCTACAGTATAATATATATATATATATATATATATATATATATATATATATATATATATATATATATATATATATATATATATATATATATATATATATATATATATATATATATACTGGTTTTCCAAATTAATCCCGCAGGGACATATAATTCAGAAGAATATGTGAGTGATTCATACATAGCATCTCTTTCCTCTATCAAGGGCTCCACCAATTGATATATTTCCACAAATAATTGAAATTCCATTTCTTGATCTCTATCTTCAATTTTTGGAAACTTATGAAATTCTTCCGCCAAGCCCTGATTAATGAACCTACAAAATCCTTCAAATTGTATCTGACTAAATCCAGGTATTGTGGACATTCCCTCATTTCCATTCCTAGTGAGCCCACCTTCTCTTTATAAAAGAGAGGGTTTTCTTAGTGAGCACACTCAATATACCCAAAACATCTTAACCTTCTATTTCTCTCTCATTTTCTCTTCCTTCTCCTCTTCTCTCCCACTTTTCTCTCCCTGACGATCATAACCCAAACCTAAAAATCCTAAATCCTCTCTTCCCTCCTCTCCTAATCCTTCCTCTTTTCCTTCTCTATCTCCTCCTCCTTCCAAATCTTCTTCTCTCTCTTCCTTTACGCCGCCGGCACGCCGATCCCGCCGTTGCCAGTGATCCAGTCCACAGCCGTCATTTTGCCGTCCCGTCGTCGCTTTTTTGGATCGAGGTGGGTGAGATCTCCTAATGTAACAATTTTTTTTTAATTTTGGTCTTTTTTTGGAGCAAATAATGGGAGATATTTGAGTTTGGTGGTCTTGTTGGATTGGAGAGGATGAAGAGGGAATGAGAAGGAGGTAGTGGAATGGTTTTGATAATAAGATTGAGAATGGAGCATTGGGGTTTTGGAGGTGGAGTTTTTTTGTTAATAGAAGAATTTTTTTTTATAAATTTTCCTCACAATTCATTCTTTTTACAAGTGTATTTTTTTAAATTTTATTTTGGTCTCTTTTTTGGAGCAAAGAATGTGAGGTTTTTGGATTTGATGGTCTTGTTGGCTTGGAGAGGAGGAAGAGGCGAGGAGGAGGAGGAGGTGATGGAGGGGTTTTGATAATAAAATTGATTAAGTATTGGGTTTTTGGAGATGGAGGGTTTTTTTTATTATAGATGAAATTTATACTTTGATTATTATTATTGGAAAAATTAAATATTATAATGCTAGTTGTAAAATATGCAAAATCCCATTAATTTTTCAATCGTGGACGGTAATAGTAAATTTTATTAGTTAGTGTCCATGCCTGTGATAGAGATTTATTTTAGTGTCGTGCTTGTGGTCCATACCTAATGTTGAGATTCTGGACTTGAATGGAGTTTTGACATACTAATTGATATTAATTTTAGTGTCCATTCCTGCTGTTGAAATTCAGCTTAGTGTTTATTAAACTATTCTTATTTGTTACTGCAATTTGTATCATGGATGGGTTTTTGGCATGGCAATTAAGATTTATTTCACTGTCCATGCCTATTATTGAGTTTTTTTCCTCATTTTTAAGGTCACTGTCCTTAATTGTTATTGAGTTTCATATCGTGAATGGTTATTTTGTATGTTAATGAGAATGGTTTTAATATCCTGGTCGTTGTGTAGTTAACATTTCAGTGTATTGATTGTTATAATATTATTTTAACTGTCATGCTTAGATTAGTGAAACGCTAATTTCACAGTCGTGTTTATATATGTATACTATCAAGTATAGCCAGAAATATATCAATGCAACTATCAAGTTCGCATGCACATGGAAGAAGTTAGAGCACAAGTTCAAAATATAGAGGAAATCATGGCCTATCTCGAGCAACCTAACAATCTCAAACGACCGATCTCCCTCAAACTTGCGAAGATTAAAACCGTGCAAACTGGTTGCACTCAACCAGAGGAACAACCAGAGGAACAAGTAGAGGAACAAACCACTCCTGATACATCTGATACAACGAGAACAACTCGAACCATACGTCAACGTCAACCCCAAGGAAGACACGGAAATAGTGATTAGTTTAGATTCTAGGTGTAATGATATCTCTAAATTTTTATTAGAGTCTGTAAATTTAATGTTCAACTTTTATCATGTATCTTCATGGATATTGTAAGAAACTCGAAGACAATATTAACTGACTTTCAAGAAGATGAGTGACAGTGTTTTTTTGTCATACTTTATGATATTTTGATGCGGGTTTGCTTTTTGCTTGTTCTCGATCAAAATTTCTATTCTTGGATGTCCAGGACTTATTATGTATATTTGTTCTGCAATCGAATTGATTTCTATGATTGAATGTCTAGGACTTATTATGTATATTTGTACTGTAATTGAATTAATAATTTTTATTTTAACGTTTAATTATTTGATTAAAAATCATACTAATATGGAGTTGCACAAGAAAATATATTTACTTGGAAAAATAAAATAAAGTAAAAAAGAAAATGCAAATAAAAAAAATGCACAAGAAAATGTATCATTATGTGTTTCATCTAATTTATCTTTGAATTGGAATAAAATAGTAACTAAGGAAAAAAATTGTTTGAGTCCGAAATTTAATTAGATTCGTAACAGTTACATTTGTAATTATTGCATAAGAAAATATATTTATTTGGAAAACTCACATGTGAGATAAAGATACTCACCACTATGCTACAATGACTCCATGAATAATAAAACGAAAAAAATCTATTTATAACTGTCCGGACTTCCAGTCTGGACGAAAATAATTTCCTCCGGACTGGAAGTCCGGACAGAAGGGTTTTGTCTAGACTTCCAGTCCGGACAGAAGCCCACCGTCCGGACTTCCAGTCGGGACGGATATTGGACCGTTCGGACTGTCAGTCCGGACTTTCAGTTTTTTTTTGTTCATAATTTTTTTCAATCCACACAGTTTCTAGGGTTTTTGAGTAAGCAAAAACCTAGTAAAATCAATTTTCAAATTTAATTTGTGAGATAATTTAATATAAGAGAAAATTTGATAGAATAGTTTTGGGTTTTAGATTTTTTTTTTTTTTTTTTTTTTTTGGTTATCTGTAGTTTTAGAAGAGAGTGAGAACATAGATTGAAAAAAAGAACATTTTAGTCAAAAAAATTGATTGCAAACTTGTAATATGTATGAAGTTTTTAAGTAAGCTCACTAGGAAAAATGATTTGCCTCTCTAGAAACTCCCATGTATTGTCTGGTTTGGTAGGAGAGAAAATAAAAAAGTGACGAGCTTTTCACTCTCTTAAAAGCTTCCATTAATCTTTGGCAAGGCCCCATAATCAGGAAGCTAACCATTAATCTTTGACAAGGCCCCCTAATCAGGAAGCTATTACGTTTCTGTTTTGCAGAACTTTCCAAGCGTGTCTTATGCAGCATGCCAAATACTTACCGGGACCCACACTGATCCCTTTCCATTTTTGAATGCCACGTGCCACGGACCAAAAGGGACCCGATATTCCTCTGCAATACATACCTCCCTCGCTCCCCCACTTCATTCTCATCCCAAATGCCAGCCGCTGATCTCGGTAAGCTCCCATGCTTCCCTCCCCTTTCCATTTCTAGCAATTTCTCACTCGATAGCCTCTCTCTCTCTCTCTCTCTCAGTTGCAGGGAACAGAGCTCAGGCGATGATCGAATCGAGCTCCCACAGTGGCGCCGGCGACGGCTCCGGGGCCAATTCCGCCCTCAGAGCGAAGATCAACGAGCTCGAGCTCGAGCTCAGGGAGGAGAAAGACAGGCTAATTGTGGAGCAGTCGCAGGCGGAGGTGGCGAAATTTGTGGCGAGGCAGGAGGTGGACAAATGTCGGCGGGAGTGCTCCGCCCTCCAGGATCGGGTGGCTAGATTGGAGGAAGACTGCGGCATGCTGAGGAAGATGGAGGCGAAGGATCAGGAGAGAATCAAGAGGTTGGTGGAAGAGATCGAGGCGAAGGAGAGGGATTTTCAGGAGATGTTTATTGAGATGAAGGTGGAGATTAGGGATCTCCAATGTGGGAAGAATCGGGCGGTTGCAAAGGTTGCTCAGTGGAGGAGGAGGTGTGAGGAGCTGATTGAGGAGGTTTCGAGGCTGAGAAGGGGAGAAATGGTTGTGGCGGGCGAGATTGAGGAGGAAATGCCGCTCAGAAATGAGGGGCATTTGTCCACCCCGGAGAGGAAAAGGAGCAGTGTGTTCTTGGGGGCTGGTAATGAGAGCGAGAGTATGGGTGAGGACGGTGCCGATGGGGGTGATGATGAGGATGAGAGGATTCCGCTTAGTCAGCTGAAGAAAAGGAGAGTTACCGAGGTGGGTGATGGGGTGGGAAAGGGTTCTGGTTGCGGGGAACCAACTGAAGATGAGAATGCAGGAACCAGGAATGCTGAGCCAGCCGGAACCAGTGGTGAAGTGGCGGACGCCCAGATTCCATCCTGTCCATCACTGGCAACTGGCAAGCAAGAGGTTTGAGGATTTGCGCTTGATAGACTAGTCAAGCATTACTTATTATGAGCCAGTTATTTATGCATTTATGTTGTTTCGATGCTTAGTTTGTCATGTGGACTTGACATTATGCTACTCTTGCCTAATATCTTTGTATCCTGTGAACTGCCCAAATGAGGAGCTTGCCATTTCAGTTGATTATATTTTATGGTTTTTTATCTGTTGACGGTGGAGCTAAGAGTCATTGTTACTATATGTTTGCAGAATTAATACTGTATGTCGATGCTACCAGTAGCTGCTGCAATGTTGTTGGTTTTCTTTTCTTTTCCATTTGTTGTGCAGGTCAACGAAATTCCCACACCATGATTCAAAACTATAGATTTTCTTGTTTCTCTAATGTGCATTTGTTACGGAACCATCCTTCTTTCGTACAACATTGTTGATTTACATTGTTGCTTTGCAACATGTATGATGTGAAAATCCTGTAAGAATCATGGTAATTGACATGACCACTGGTCTTACTCTGTATACCTATCTACGACCACTGAATTTCTAGTCCTTGATTTGCTTTAGTTCTTTTAGTATATTAAGCAATGTTTTAAATATCGGATACCGGTCTCGTACCGGTCAGTCAAATTGCATACCGGTTACCGGATACCGGGCGGGATATCGGGATATGACCCTAAATACCGGAGTGTCATATCGGTGTCATACCAGTTAAAGAATAATCATATAATTGGCTATATAGAACATAAGAAAACGCATAAAATGTGTTTATAGCACTTACATTGGCTTATTTACATTCAACTTACGAATTTGCAGATATCGTTTAGAACGTTCGCATATGCACAGAGACAGAGCGAAATACAATCATAAAATAAAGAAAAATAAGTTTTCAAGATAAAAGAAAAGTGTTTCTGCAATACATAAGTGATATAATTTATAAAATTACAACATTGTCCTTTAAATGAGTTTATTTGAAACATGCTAGAAACTTTAAATATCAGTCTTTACAACATATTTTCTAGCTAGATTCAGAGTCGACTGGTTCATTTGTTGGCATGCCTTCATCATCATCTGATGACGAATCTGATGATGATGTGTCAACTTCTTCCTCATCGTCATCATCTGATGCGTACTGCTGCTTAGACTTTGAAGATGATGGTGCTTTTTCCTTTGAAGTTTTACTACTCTTCGACTTAACTATTCTAATGAAAGGCTATTGAAGTGGTCATTGAAGGAGTTGTCATAGCCAATACTGAGATCTCACAGGAATGGCTGTTTAAGCGGTTGCTGACAGCCTAATGAAGAAACACGTTGGTAATGTGTTTTTGGATATTTTCCTTGCGTAATTTAAGTAAAAATATGATTTCTTTTGGATACTTGTATTTAACTTCGACGGATATGATTAAAAGAGAGTTTTAGGGTTTATTTGGAGGGTGTAAATTCTATTTATATACCATCATCTTCAATGAAGAAGAGGAGAAACGTGGAGAAAAGAGAAAAAAAAGAGAGTTTCTTAAGAAGAACAAAAGGGTGATTTTTATTGAAGTTGTTTTGGTTCGTGGCTTATGGAGATCAACATATATCAATATCTCCAACCAACAGACAAATACTTAATATATGGTTGTGGTTATTTGTACTCATTTGTAATTTCTTATAATTTTATATTGTAGATCTGCGACTTGAGTGGTGAGTTGTTGCTAGGTTTGAGATAGCTTGAGTGTAGAACTCTGTCTGCGGCTGCCTAACAGACGAGTTAGATCTTAAACTATTGGTTGAGTCGTGACTGTCTAGCGACTGTAGTCAAATCGCTGCAATTGACTTGAGATTATAGTGCAATTCTTCCATAGTTTTTTCTCCATTTGGGTTTTCCACATTAAAAAATCTTCATGTTAATTTGTATTATGATTTGAGATTTATTTTATGATTTGACTGATTAATTAGTTTTAATAATTGGTGTTTAAATTGATATTCATCGAATAACACATACTTCCGCAGTTAGTAGCGTGTGCATACTTTTTCAGTTGGTATCAGAGCGGATCTACTCTATTTTGAATAAAATCTAGTTATTTTGATGGAGATTCCTAGAGAAGGACAACCCGCCTATAGACTAGTATTGTTAGAATGACACAATTATTCCTATTGGAAAGCTAAAATAAAAGCGTTTATAGTGTCTTTAGGTATGAATGCATAGTCATTTGTTCGTAACTGCTGGGTACCACTAGTTGGTGAAGATAAGAAACTAAAGGTAGAAAAGGATTGGACATGCATTGAACAAGAACTTGCTTAGTGGAACTTCAAAGCCCTATATGGGATCATCAATGGGGTTAACACAATCGAGTTTAGAAGATAAGTACGTGCAAGAGTGCGAAAGAAGTATGGTACATTTTGAAAACTACACGTGAGGGAACAATGTTGTTAAAGAGTAAAATTCAAAAATTGACAAAAGACTTCGAAAATCTAATTGTGGGTGATGATGAGTCTTTCGATGACTTTTACAACAAACTGAATGATTAATTAACATATTATTTAATTTGGGAGAGAAGATGTCTAACTCTAAAGTCTTGAGAAAAATTCTTCGATCTCTTCATGAATGATTTCAACCAAAAATTACTGCTATAGAAGAAAGTAAGGATATGGACACACTAAAATTGGATGAATTAGTAGGGAATGTACAGACTTACGAGGCAAATCACCACAAGAAAAAAAATCTAAGGGCCTTGCATTGAATACTAAAATTGAAAGTATTGATGTAGATACTGATTCTGAAATTAACTATTAGTTAGTTGCAAATTTTGTCAAATGCTATAAGAAACACTTCTTAAAGAAAATTTTAGCTAATGATTTCACCACCTCTAACAAAAAAAGTCTGTTTCAAAAATAAAATTCAAACTAACAGAGTAGAAATTAAAGGTGATAAAAAGAACATAAATGAGAAGCCAACTAGAGTATGAATGTTCCGGGGGTACTATTACTGTAAATGTACTAATGGGAAAAAGAAAGGTAAAGCTATGCAGGTGACATGGGATGATTTAGATGATTCCGATAATGAGAGATCTAATGATGATTCGAATAATTTTGTTACTTTTACTACTTCAATTGGTTTTGCTAATTGTTTTTGTGCATCTGTTTTAAAAAATACAAAACAAATACAAATATTGATGATGAAAGTTATGAATCAAGATAACGAAAATCTTCAGAAAGCATACAACAAACTCTTTGAAGTATCGTTTACCTTAAATAAACATTATGTGAAGCTGACGAAGAAAATCAAAAAACCGATGAAGGATTGAAAAGAAGTAGAATCCAAGATAGATCTGAAAGTAAAATGATTGAAGAGTTTGAGGTTTACAAGTTGAATTCTATATCCACAATCGTATTTCTGGAGAAAACAAGAAAAAACTGATGAATGATAGAGATTCAGTCTTAAAGAAAAATAAGGATCTTCTTGATTCTAATGCAAGTTTGAAACCAGTGTAAGTACTCTCAAGTCTGATTTGGATAAAGCTAATTTCTCTCCAACGTATGATAGTAAGAAAGTCTAAACTTGATGACATTTATGGAGCACAAATTATGGGAGACAAGTAACAAGGACTTGGATTTGCCAAACAAGTGCCAAACTCAACGTCAGCTCCAAGTACATCAAAGATTGTTCCAAAGACGTTTGTAAAAGCCACTTACACTGAAAAGGTTAAAGCTTCACCAAAAATTGCAATCGTTAAGGGTAAGTCTAAAGCTCCACCAAAAGTAAATGTATCTCCTAGCATTGCAAAGACAAACGTGCCATCAAAGAAGGTAATTACTCCTCCGAAGTTAAGAGCTTCAACACAAAAGCTGTCAATTGTCAGGCATGATTAAATACAAAGATATATTCACATAAATTTGTGCCTACCTGTCACTATTGTGGTAGATTAAAACGTACTAGACCTCATTATTATGACCTTAAAAATATAAATGTGCTTAAATCTAGTCAACAGGGAAAAGTGCTTAAAATCTATATAGAAAAATCAAAATTGTAAGCTCAAAGATCTATTCATCTTAGGAGTACAACAGGGATTTGCATAAATGAGTAATCGCATAGGACCATACAGCTTAGGACATATATTTCATGCATATTCTTTTCCTATAGTTGTAAGTATGACATTCTAATATTTTTTATCTACTTGTGTTGAGGGTGATTTATTATGTTATGGTCGATATTGTAGATTTATTCATATTCATATATAAACAACTTCCATACTTGATATAAGGAGTAAAGTAACTGTGTTATTGCTTATATTTAATTTCAAGTATGATTGTACTTATTACTCTCATGTGATGAAAAATATTTATAAAAAGAAATTCAAGAAGAATGTTCTTAGTAGTGGGAAAGGACTACCAATATTGAGAGTAATGTATTCTGAAATTCATAATTATGTTTACTTCTCATGAAGGTGAAAGTCACTATCACAAAAAATAGGCGATATAAGCTTATCAAAGATGAGGTGAGGAACTGAAAAGAAAAAATGGAGATATAAGCTCATCAAAAATGAGAAGTGTTGAAAAAGATAAAAAAGAATCTTGAATATCTGTTTAAAAGTTATGTTCATATTCTGAAACTTGATATATATTACAAATAACTTCATAAAATATGACATGTCTATGATTTGTTCGTCTCACTTTGTTTTGAAAATTTCTAACACATGAGATTTGAGCATAATTGATAGCTTATTTACACTTCTGTGTCAATATATACATTTGACGCTGGTTACTTGAGATTTGATTATTATATGTTGACTTTATGTGTGACTCCCTTGTATATTTTAATGTGGATGTCTATATCTTTATGTGTTTCCAATTTTTGACAAAAGGAGTAGTATATATTGAGGTATATTGAGTTTCAAGAGGAGTAGAGGAGTATATATGTAGAGGGAGTAATATTGATTTCATGATCCGCCTGTATTGTATGTGTGTGCATGTTCTCGTTATTTTTGATGCATTTCGAGGATTATACACTTGATCTTGTTTTATTGTTTTTGATGTGTAGAACATCTGGGGTCATATGCTGAATAGATAGTTTTATCACGAAATTGCCAAAGAGGAGATTATTAGGATTTTTAATCTTACGTATGTGGCAAATAGTGCCATGATTTGTGAAGATCCGATCCAAGTCTTTGGCATAACCAAACTAAACATTGATAAGAACCAATACGATAAGTACGGAGGATATGTTGATTTTACAAATCTATAATGAAAATCTTAGAAAGATGTTCACTATAAAGTGTAGAGCTCTAAATGACCTTTGTAACGACACTAAGATCAGCTAAAATAGAGTTCAGATATGAAAATTATGATCGTTTACAGTTGGAAAGATGCAGTAATAAGAATTAATGAAGGTTGTATAGCAACATCAACTTCAAGCTAAGTCTTGGACATAATACGAGCAGAACTAGAAAGATTTATGTAGGAAGAATTTATAGAGTTTTGAGTTTTCTTTCCAACGGCACCTAGATCATCCAAATCGGACTTTGGGATCGAAAGTTATAATTATTTTACTGAAGGGATGTTGAAATAGTTGTTGAAGAGGTTGTCGACAACTAGATTTATGTAGTTATTTATAATTTCATATTGTAGATATGCATCTTGAGTGGTGAGTCGTTGCTAGGATTGAGATAGTTTGAGCGTAGAACGTAGCTGTCTAGTAGACAAGTTAGATTTTAAAATATTGATCAGTTGTGGCTATCTAGCGGCTGTAATCAAATCGTTGTAATTAACTTAAAATATAGTGCAGTTTTTCCGTGGTTTTTTCTCTGCTTGGGTTTTCCATGTTAAAAAATCTCCATGTTAATTTGTGTGGTGATTTTTGATTTATTATGTGCTTTGATTGATTAATATTTTTAATAATTGGTCTTTAAATTGATATCCATCAAATAACACATACTTCCGCAGTAACTAGCGTGTGCGTGCTTTTTCAAGATCTATTAAATCTTTGGCGGATACACTCCCTTGAACGTGCTTGGTGCTTTGCGGGACTTAGTTTTATAGAAATAATTTCCATCTTTGGCATCAAGGGCAACCTATGGTTTGTGTGATAGTATGATAAATCTGTACCAATAAGCGGCTGACATATAGTTAGTCATGTTTCATCTTTTTTGCAAAAAAAATTACCTAGGAAACTAATCTTAGTTCTTCCAGGGTACACACCTTCTAGTATTCTGTCCATAGTTTCTGTAGAAACATATAATGCGTGAACCATTTGAAGTATTAAACTGATGAATTTACCTTTGAATCCATATATTACTCGGAAGGTTTGGAATTCCGGATAGGTATTCATGTTAAACATTGGTCCAAAATTCTCCATGTTGTTGGCCTGAAATGGGTTACTCCCATGTCATTCCTTTTTGTTTGATCTTTTTTGCTTTCCCTCCCTAGAAAAAATATCATACATGTTTGAGTGGAACATGAGGTTGAATCTCTTCTGATAATGGGCTATATAACCTGAAGATCAGTTTGACAGGGAAACATCTTTACCATAGGTGCTGTGAATTAGTTTGTCTTCTTCAAAATTGGTATAATCTAGTAAAACCTCATGGGCCTTCTATGCTGTCTCACAGCGTTAGGGATGCCTTTGCCAAACTATGAGTAAACGCTCCCTACTGTAAAATCAAATTGTTTTGATGAATATATTAGTATTTTCTGCGTATTTCAATGTAAAAGAGTAAATGAGTAGATGATCAGTCGCATGGGTTTAGTAAGTAGGGATTAGCTTAAAGGGCTGCCCCTGTCTCTCATGTGACTTTTCACGATAGCAACTAAGTAAAGTAAATCACTTGATATGTATATGCCGCAAGAAACAGAGTTGGTATTTTTGTCAGTGTTTTCCCCCAAACAACTCTTGTTTATAAGGTGTATTCTGTCTTATTAATTTTACCATAGTTGGTGACAAGCTTGCATATCTTTCCTTCTGGATGTACATATCATACTTCTTTATGAACTATAGTAATCATTCTGTAGGATACTATTCTGTCTATCTGTTATGTCTTTAGCATCACATCATGATGCAACATGGAAGCTAATTAGGATTTGTGATGGAGGAAATTAGTGTTTTATGGTGGAATTTGGAACTTTTGGTGAATTTGGGAAAAAAAAAAACAAATTAGCATACGAGCCTCGGCATCTAGCAAATCCACGTCCACTTTCAAAGAATTCATGAAAAAGGATTTTTAAAGTAGTAGCAACTCAGCACACTAGAGTTTCAATTTTCAATATCATATCATCCTCTGCTTGAAAATTCTGTTTACAAGTCTTATTAATAGAAAACAACCAAATTCTAGTAAAATCCCTAATAACAAAATTAAATCTAAGAAGCTCTTAACCATAAAGCCTAAATCAAATCTAAGAAGATTTTCAATAATAGAACCTAAATCAAAAGATGATCAATAATAAAACATAAATTAAATAAGATTCCTAATCAGATCTGTTTATCCAAATCAAATAAAATTCCTAATCAAATTTGGCCTTTGTTATCCCCATCAGATCACCTTAAAGTTATTATTCCTATTAAGTGGCTAATAGTTATATATTTATGAGTTATCTTTGTGTCTAGTGTGAAAGCAAGATAGTCCTTTGACATGTCATGTAGTACAAGAAGCGGGCAGCAAGGGAGTGAGTCCATAAGAATGAGCATAAACTTTCATGTTCATGTTGCCAATAATGCTCGTTCAGTACAAAAAGGAGAGCATATTTATTGGATAAAAATAACATATATAAGTATTTACTATATAACATATGTATGATTAGCTGCTTTGTTGGTCTAGTACCAAAAGGAGAGTATTGATTATATAGCATATGTAAGATTTGCTGCTTTGTTGGATAGAAGGGGACAATGCATCTCATTTTATCTTATGCATATTCTTATCCTTTTACTTATTGCTTTCTCTTCATGCAAGAAATGTTATCTTTTGCTTGTCTTGTACTTGTTGTTTGCCTCTTCACATGCTGAAGCTGATTCATCTGTAGCTATAACAGGATCATATATTTTCTGAATCATTAATTCATGAAAATGCATGCACCATTTGATGACAAACAATGCTAATCTTCGATTTATATTTTGTCATATTAAATGATAAATCATGCTGACTATCAAGCAATTAGATATATTGCTAAGGTCTGACAACTTTAGGCCTTGTTGTATAGAAGGCCATAGGTCAGAAATTTGATTTGCTTTTATCATAAGGCTTAAACACCGCACATCAGTAGTCAGCAACATTATGATATATATCAGATTAATCACTCTAAATTGTTTAAATTTTTCATTTGTTATTTAGCATAATTATTAGCTTGAAACTTGTTTTACAAGAGAATTTCCTCAACATCGGTTGGTTCTTCTAAATATCATTTTAGTGAGATTTGAGCATTGTCACATGGATATTTAACAATGTGTCAATTGGTCGTGTTTCCTGAAGTGTCTGACACAGGAGCCTTCCAAGAAGTCCATCTAAGGACTCAGCTGTACTTTAAAATACGTGTTATGAACATTGCATGTTGTTAAGTGGTTAGTCCATTTAACGAACTGGTCAATTATTCAACATAACAAATTGAATCAAAGCTCAAAGTTGCAACATTGGTCATATTATTATGATTTTATGACATAAGTGCCTTTTGAGTGTTTGGAATGGTCTATATTGTCCTAGTGTCCGTGTGTTTGACAATCCGTGAAATCCAAAATTTGATGCATGTCGGTAGGGTTGGATACATGATCACATTCACGTATTTAAGTGCATGACTTTTCTTTTAATATGATAGCTGCTCCTTTTGTTTACTCAAATAACAATAGCTGCTTTTTGCTTTTTTGGAAAAGAATTTGGAGATCTCAAGGAATTTCGAAAGTCTTTTGGAGGTTGCAGAAAGCAAGCACAAGTTATTGGTAAGATTACAATGTCCCGACCCTTTTCAGTTGTTCTGCGATAGGTTCTATTGTGTGGGAAGTGTATTTCTTTTTCATTTTATTCCTAGTTAAGAGGTTTTTTCAGCCATAATTTTTTTGTTTGTCTTCTGGTTATAACACAGGAAACTCCTTTTAAATAATATTGTATGTCCATTCTTTTTGGAACCCAAATATTAATGTTATTTAACAAGTTCAAATGTTAGAAAGAAGCTTTTCAATGATTTAAATAGGTGTTATAATCTCTTTTATTAATATAAACTATGCTTCAAAATTCGGTCTCAGAGGGAGCAATTTATAAATCTGAAGTCCATTCTCTTTTTTATAGACAAGGAAGAGAAGTGCCAGATCAAAGAAAAACTTTCAATCATTCATTTTAAGGTGTTCTTCGACAGGAAGAAATTCAGTTACATCTGCCTGTGACAGAGTAAGTTATCTACCTTTTTAATTCAGACATACACTAGAAGAACGAGGTTCAATGTTGTAGGTTATGCATTGTACTTGTTGCAAAATTCTTACTGGAATAATCATGCAAAATTTTCAAGTCTTGCTACTGATGCCAACTTTATGATTGTGTACATGTTGATAAACATGATTATGTATTAGATAATAACTCATATGACTGCAAAGTAGGCTGGTTGATGAGACAATAAAGGCCAATATTTGGCGAAGATTTATTAGGGATTTATTCAAGATTTGATTAGATTTAGTTAGGATTTTAATTTGATTTGATTTGATTTTGTTTGTACATGGTTCACATAGAGTTTTCTATATATTGCATTGTAATTATGTTTTAGAAATGAGGAGTGAATTGTTTTAGAGAAATTTATTTTTAGAGCATGTGATTTGCTACTCTTAAATCTTTTTTCGAGTGATTTGTATGAGAGTGGGCATGTAACTCGCCTTGGTGTAAAGCCTGAACTTACTAAATCCTAATTTTATTTCCAAATCCCTAGTTTCATCCTCGAATCTCTATTACAAATCCTAATTTCCCTTAGGGAACTCCTATTGGTTAAACTATACCCTGCAAATGAGTGCAAAAGAACATGTTTGCAACCCTGAAGTTCGCTTTTTACCATTTGAAACTTATCATAGTAGCTGACTACTAATTTGGGCATTCTTGTGCTAATTGCACAACATTGTGGAACCAGTTTGCTTGATGTTCTGGTATAACGTAGTTGATGATTGTAAAGGTTTTGCTAGAAGGGAATTGGTAGAAAACCAATTTTTGGGAAGGGAAGTAACTAAGGAAGAGAAGAACTCAAGGAATAGAGGCTGGAAGAATACACATTGGAGAAGAGACTGATGCAATATGGATCAATCATTAGGACTTCAATTCCTTTCAACAATAACCCTATCATCAATGTTTACACCAGGACTTTCCTATTTGACAGCGTTAACTAAAAAAACAAATACTACTCAACTTAGCCATGTCTAATAGGCAAAAGATAGGAATAAGAACTGATGTCAAGATGAAACATAAAAATTAATAAACAATTAATCTTCCAGCTGAATTCAAGCACTCAATGCGTTTCAAACTCTAAATAAAGATAAATGATAAAGGGAAAACGCTCAAATAAAACAAATCCTATTCCTAACCTAAATTCTCAATGTTAAACCTATATAAGTAAAAGAGATGATTGTTTGGTTGTTTTGCATAGTCTCTTGGATCTTCCATTGCCATTAGATACAGACCCCTGAGTCTGCTTACTGGTTCCCCATCAAGGATTTATCCACTCTACTGTAAGGCAGCATTGTATCCTTATCATCTCAACAGAACTAGAAATAAACAATTAGACCCTTGTATGCACATGTTCGTCATGTGTTTCCAGCAGAAATTGAAGCCAAGTTGTAGTGTCAGATTCAGTAAGCAAGTAGGAGAACTGACAAGAGGACTGGATATGGGAAAGGGAAAGAGTTCCTCCATTTGAAAAATGATGCTGAAAAAGAAATTTAGTCAATCTTAGACATTCATATGAAAGCCTTTGTAGTAGTAGGTTTTTTTTTTTTTTTGGGGTTTTTATTTTGGTTAATATGAAAGACTTTGTTGGGGCAATCTCGATTTCACTCTTGTCAACATAATACATAAGAGGCTCATCTGTAGACACATCATAGTTAGCTCGCGCATGAGAGGTTCATCTATAAGCACACCCTTGTCAGCTAGCTCCTAGTTAGCTAAGTAATCTCTTACCAGTTTTCTGCCTCCATAGTAGACTAAGCAATCACATCGTGATTTATTTGCTTTCTTTTTTTGGTATGTCCTCTTCTAAAAGCTATTGTTAAGGAAAATACACCATCTGTAATAGTGTTTTCCATATTCAACTATAGAGTTTTGCATTTTACTTAAAAAGGTGCATTCACTGTCAAAGATGCATTGACCCTATGTTGCATTGATACCGCAATGCTGATACGGCAATAATGACACTGATACAACACAACCCAAATTCTAAATGATACATAAGACACACGCGTCTATCATGAATATCCTACATCTACATAGTCTCATTATAGAATTGTCTGTGCCTAAATATAATTGAGTGCCTATATGTAATTCAGTAATCGAACACTTATTTTAGCTGAGATTACTGATAGGATCAAGGGAGGAACACCCCATAGTTCCAAAATTTTGTTAAAAAGACCCAAGATCCTTTGTATCATATTGCATCAAAATGTATTTTACTTTAACACTTTGGGAATCATTTAGAATACTAATCATAACAAAAGTAAACAAATAAAGTAATATACAACCGTGTGTGTTATTTGTGGGTTGGGTCTGACAGTTGGTGGGGCTCGTCTCTGAACCATGGGATGATTTTCTACTGCCAGCGCAGCTCGGACTGAAGGCCGTGGAAGTTGAGAGAGATGAGAAGATCTTACTGCTAATGTAGCTACACTGAATTCTGGACCAGTTAATGCTAGAACTATTGATAAAGGGCTGCTTTATCAATACCTTGGGAACAATCTTCAAGTAGGGATGGTAATGGACGCGTCTACGGGTCAATTTTTAGCCCTTCCTATATAAAATTTTAAATTAGAAAAATAAAATTTTCATTTTTAATTCAAAATTTTGTATAGGATGGGTCAAAAATTGGCCCGTGGACGTGTCCATTACCATCCCTATCTCAAAGCAACAATCATAACACCAACAAATTAATATAAACCACAGAAAGTTTTATATGTGAGACAGATAAGTCATATTCAAAAGAAGAAAAATCTGGACAAAGAATAATAGTCACTTAATTACTTGAACCCAGCAGTTCCGACATTTTTAACACTATTTAAGGAACAAGAGTTGAAGCATACATCATATCCTTATAGAAATCAGTGACCAGAAATAGGGCGCCAATAAACTTCCTGAAGAGGTCACCATTGAGGGAAACATTCTTCACAGCAATTTGACTCAAAGGTCATTGTGATGACAATGCAACAGAAAAATAGTCTGCATGCTGCTTTTGTAGGGATAATCTTGAAGTGAGATGAGTAAGGTTCTTATTGATCAAATAAGCTTATTCCAGATAGAGCCTTGTAACAAAATTGTGGTGTTTTCATTTAGAGACTCCATTTGCTTCCTGCTGTACGAAGATAAGGTGTCTGCTGAACTGTGTCCTCGTACGTCAAAAGCTCGATCAAAGTTGAGTCTGTCATATACTTAAGTCGGGCACGCACTGTGCACTGTATGACTTGGGGCGCAGGTAGGATGTAGGAGATCATACTTTCTGGATGCTATTGAAATGTCCACGGTTATGCATACTAAGGAGAGTGCTGATATGATGCAAAAAGAGCTAGAAGATGTCTTCAGATGCAAACAAAAGAGAGGACTAGCAGACTGAAATGGGGAGGTGCTCAAAACTTCGATAACATCATACTTCAGCTGCAATCCTTATTATCTCAACACAACCATAAGTATGCAGTTGGACCCTTGTATATATGAATGGGTTTAGGGCTCTCTAATAACATAAATATAATTACTAAATATTCTGTACCATACTCATGTGTGTTGGCACATATCAGTGGATCCTTTTCAATGTCAACAAATTTTCACATCAAGATATATATCATGATCTTGTTATTTGTTCATTCATATATCAATATATTAATTTCAATTATGCTTAGTGCAGAAAATTAAGTACTATCGGCAGTGTGACTACCATATAATTCGATTTTTCTTCTTCCCTAGTTTCCCATAGTTTATTAAAATGTCCTGTGGATCATATTACTAGTTACTGCACATATCATGTCATGGTTGAATTTGTTTTGAAGTGAATAGATATGTATGTGAGTATAAGGAATTTATTCCTGCTCATTCTGCATTTATGGTTCTGCATATTACTTCCCTAGTTCAATTGATTTTTGCACATGCTAGATTACTGAAGTGCTGAAATTATATCAGGTTTCTGCTGGCCTAGGACTTCAATCTGACCTCAAAAGGTGTTGTTACAGTTGTAAATCATCTACTTTTTTTGTTTTGGGTACTGAGAGTTTTATTTGACAATCTTTTCTGTTTTTTTTTTTTTTGGGCAGAAAGTTGACTAGTCAAAAACATGAGAAAGGATACACTGGAAGGATTGCTTCTTCTGAGCAGAAAGACCTTGCATTAGTTAAAGCGGAGGAACTTAGAGGAAATCTGAACAAGAACCACCCTTCATTTGTTAAAGTTGTGACCCGATCACATGTGTCCACTTGTTTTAGGCTTGTAAGTTAAAAGTAACAAAAACGGTTAGAGACTAATGAACGAATTCTATTGAGACTTGCATTTTCAAATTGTATCTTGTTATGATTTAGGCTTTTCCACCGAAGTTCTGCGAGGAGATTTTTTCTGCTTATGATCATCTCAAAATGGTACTAGAAGACGAGGAGGGTGTAGAATCCCAAGTCAAATATATAAGAGCCCGGGGTGCACTTTGCGGTGGATGGAAAGGTTTTGCATCAGGTCAGAACTTGGAAATTGGGGATGCTTTGGTATTTGAGTTAAGTGAGCCAACAAGATTTAAGGTATGACTAGAATTTGCATCTTGGTGTTTTTTGTACATCATACAAGGTTCTTTGCTTACCCAGTAGCTTTCTCCACTAATTTGCATTTACCTCCTTATGTCACACAATTACTTCCCTCGCGTTTTTCCTACTTAAGTCACATGGCAGCATTTGTTTTTCCTTAGGTTTTTTCTCTCAATTTTCCTAAGTTTTTTTAATCCTTCATAAACAGTTTGTTTCCTTTATTTTTACCTGCTATATTTTCTGCAAAACTAGTGTGAATCTTTTCGCATCTTCTTTTACCGGAATGTCAGTAAGATTTTGTGTATTGTATCTTCCATAATGTCTTTGCTTATCGATCTCCTTATTCTTTTGGCGAGTCCTCAACTAGTTCCATTGTGTTGGTGTGTTTCCTCCTCGAAGCTCTCTCGTTAGTCAGGCTCTCTGGTTTGTGATGTACATCCCTGCAGGCAAACATTTTTTTTATTTTTATTTTTCTCAATTATTTTCTATTTGAATTCACATAGATAAATAAAATAAAGTAGCAGCCTTTCAACTTATCATGTTATAAGCCTGAATATATCCAGTTTAGAACTATCATAAGTAGACTAATATCTTCCCTAGAATAATAGTGTGATGTTAAAATAAATCTATGGTATATAGGTGTTCCCCCAACAAAAAATGGTGTCCTGTACAACCAGACGCTACATGCATGTGCGTTCTTGCTGGCAATAGCTCGTGTACTACACACATCAAATGTTTCCTTTTTCCTACTTTTTGAAACTTCTTGTGCCAAATAAAATGCTGAATATTATGGTAAGATTTAAAAGTGTGGGACACTTGACACTACCTTAATATTCACTTGGGCCATCCATTTTGTGGCTACTCTTGTTTTCTATTATTTTTCATAGGGTATTTGACACAGGACGGAAGCGGAATAAGCATTTATTGGTGGAAAAATTGGATATTTGGGGAACTGGGGAAGAACACAAAATATTTGGAGAAGAACAAAAGAAAAAATAGAAATTTGGAACAAAAATGATAACGATTAATTTAGGTGTCAGCATGCAGGTGATCTCTAACGTACTCTCAACGAATTCATGAGGAAAAATTTAAAAATTATTTTTAAAATCCACCCGAGCGAATCTGTTCTCACTCTTAATGAATTCATAAAGAGAGATTTCAACATGCGAATTCATGTATAATTTTCACAAATTTTTCTTTTTTTCCTTTCATATTTCAATTCCCACGTAGAAGGATTATTTATAGGAAATTTCTAATAATAATGATATGAACAAAATCCTATCAAAATCAAACAGAATCCTATCGGATCTGATTTTCAAAATCAAACAAAATCTTATCAGATCCGATTTTCAAAATCGAACAAAATCCTATCAGATCCAATTTCCATCATTTCTCTCTGGCTTCAAAGTATTCATCCCTAATGAATGCGGAGATAAAAAATATTAAACACGTTCAGGTTGAACTGATTTACATCCTTTTACGAAGCATTTCAATTGGGTCATGACAGTAGTCGAGGAATTATAGCTCACGCATCAACATCGTATTTGAACCAAGACAGTGAAAATGTTGTTGTTGTCTTGACGGAAGAGAGGATGATGTCGGGATTCGGGAATGCTTGACGGTAATGAACAATGGCTGTGGCGATTTGGATGTTGTCATTGCAATGTTATCGCTGATGTTGAGTTGAGCAGGATGACAGTGGAGTGATAGCGGAAGGAAGATCTGGAGAGATTAAGTTTTCTTTTCTTTTTGTTCCACTTTTTTTCCACTTTTTCTTTTTGTCAAATCTAAAAGAAGGGATCAAATCTGATTTTATTTTAAAAATAAAACTAAAATAAAAACACAAGAAGATGAAGGTAGAATAGAAAAGGATGACATTGCGGATTTGTGAAGATTTTGTGGAGATTTGTAGAGATATGGTGGAGAATTATGGAGATCTAGTGAAGATTGGGTTATTGGAGCGATGAAGAAGAAGAGGAGGAGGGGCAAGATCAGGTTTCCCGATTTGATTTTCTTTTTTCTTTTTTTCTTTTCCTTCTAAGTCTGAGATTTCAGATTTGATGTTTTTTTTTCCTACAAAATCAGACCTGAACTTCTCAAATCTTTTTTTTTTTCTCACTTTCAGATCTGAGAGATCAGGCCTCTGTTTTTTTTTTTTTTTTGAAAAAGATAAACAAGAATAAAATTAAAAAGATGAAAGAGACGGAAGAGTGGGGAGAAGATATTTAGGCTCTGAGACCAATTTAATGCAGGATGGAAACGGAATTAGGGTTTATTGGTGGAAAAATTGAGGGTTTGGAGAATTTGGGAAAAACACAAAAGATTAAGAGATGAAGAAGAAGAGGAGGAGGGGGAGGGGCAAGATCAGGTTTCCCGATTTGATTTTCTTTTTTCTTTTTTTCTTTTCCTTCTAAGTCTGAGATTTCAGATTTGATGTTTTTTTTTCCTACAAAATCAGACCTGGAGCGATGAAGAAGAAGAGGAGGAGGGGCAAGATCAGGTTTCCCGATTTGATTTTCTTTTTTCTTTTTTTCTTTTCCTTCTAAGTCTGAGATTTCAGATTTGATGTTTTTTTTTCCTACAAAATCAGACCTGAACTTCTCAAATCTTTTTTTTTTTCTCACTTTCAGATCTGAGAGATCAGGCCTCTGTTTTTTTTTTTTTTTTGAAAAAGATAAACAAGAATAAAATTAAAAAGATGAAAGAGACGGAAGAGTGGGGAGAAGATATTTAGGCTCTGAGACCAATTTAATGCAGGATGGAAACGGAATTAGGGTTTATTGGTGGAAAAATTGAGGGTTTGGAGAATTTGGGAAAAACACAAAAGATTAAGAGAAGAACAAAAGAAAATAGAAATTTGAAACAAAAATGATAAAGATTAATTTGGGTCTCTACACCCAGGTTATCTCTCACTCATTCCCACCCTCAATGAAACCACGTGATTTAAAGATTGTTTTGTGAATCTATCCAGGCGAATCTGCACTCGCTCTCGAGCAATTCATAAAAAGAGATTTTAACATACGAATCCACACATAATTTTCACAAATTTTTCATTTATTTCATTTCATATTTCAATTCCTGCTTACAAGACTTATTTGTAGGAAATTTTTAACAATAATGATATGAATAAAATCCTATCAAATCAAACAAAATCATATCCGATCTGAGTTTCAAAATCAAATAAAATCCTATTAGATCCGATTTCTATTAAAATTCTTCTAATGGTTGATAGTTACTTCTTATGATTGAAGCAAGGTGGTCATTCTTCACCTCTTATGTTAAATAAAAGGAGTATTTACAGATTTGTCCCTTAAATCTTTATAAGTTATGGTTTAGTCCCCCAAATCTTCATATTTAAGATTTAGTGCCCCAAATCCTCTAAGTTACTACAATTTAGTCTCTCTATTAGTTTTTCCATCCAAATAAATGATAGAATTTAATTTTTACTCTTTTTAAATAATGAAATGACTTAAATACCCCTATGAAAAAAAACGAGAGAAGAATTGAGAGATAGAAGAGAAGAAGAAGGGGGGAAATCAGTGAACCCAATGAAGAAAAGGAGAAGAGGGGAGGAAGAGAGAAGGAAGAGGGAAGAAGGAATTAAGGAGGGGTAAAATGGGAAAATCAGTTCAAAAAATAAACTGAGCTAACGGAAGTTAGGGAGGGGCACTTAGTAACTTAGAGGATTTGGGGGACTAAATCCTAAATATGAAATTTGGGGGACTAAATTATAATTTATAAAGATGTAAGGGACAAATCTGTACATACCCCTAAATAAAATGCAGGATGTCATGGCAAAATTCAAACATCATTTTTTATTGTTTTAACAAATTAACCGGTATGCATCTCCCTCCCAACTCTCTCGCATATAGTAGGGAGGGAATTTTTAAAATACATTAGAGGGTATGCTATTTCTATGGCCGTGAATGATACGTATCCTGACGTCCTATCTTTACTGTGTCACTGCAGGTTTACATCATAAAAGCACATGGGGAATCGTCAACTGAATGTTTTATCGGCAATAAGTCTGCTCAAGAAGACGGCAATACCACTCAGGAAGATGGCAAAACTGCTCAACAAAATGACAGCACCACTCAAGAAGATGATTTGATTGCTCAAGAAGAAGCTGATGGTATCATCAAGTGGGCAGACACTAAGAAAAGCAAAAAACGAGTTAAACCTCTCCGTTTCCGACTTGTCAGAAGAGCCCCTCAGAAGGCAGAGCAAAGCGAAGTGGGAGAGGAGCAGGCATAATTACATGACTTGATTCCTTTGTTTTCAGTTCGTTCCCTTGGTTCCTTCTTCCTGTTAAATACCTGCTTATGATCATGGAATAAACCCTAACCCAGATTATGTCGTTTCGTAACTTAGTATTGTCTTTCCAGACCTGTATGTAGACTATTGTAAATGATAATGTAGTAAGATATACTAGTACGATCAAAAAGATTTTCTGTGGGCATGCATAATTGCTGATGTGTTGTATGATTGCAAAATTTATGCTTTTATGGTTAGGTGGTGGAAGCATGCGAGGTAAACCTAACAATCATTTTAGGAAGGACTCCGATGGATCTTGATTTGGGTTTAGTAAGTTTGAGCCTTTTTTTTTCCAGCGAACTTAGCTTACATTATATGTTGTTGTTGCACTTTGTCTGCTTTCTCTTTATATGTACATACCTGCATGCAATAATCTTATAACGATTTTTACAACTGTAGCTTTTTATTTCAAAAACTACCTCTTATTTACTACCATGTTAAAAAAAATTACCTGTTGCTTGGAAGTTATCTACAATTAACCATGTAATCCTATTATAGGAGCTATACACAATTTACACTTCTCTCGCATGGACATAGATACAATGCCCTTCACAGATTAAGAAAATAAAACAGAAATCGGTAGAGGCAGATATATGAAATGGGCCCAATCTAGTGGGCCTTGACTATTGATGAAATAACCTGATCTCATAAATAGTTCGAAATCGGATAAGGATTTGAAGTTAACATCAGGCCTTTGTGATTATTGATTAAGATCACAATCTCTGTAGGACCTAAACATGCATGGTGTTTCTTCTGCATCACCAGTTAGGGTTTGCTCTGGGTCCGTGGCCGAGTCACCAATGAGTCACTGTGCTGCTAGGGGCCCATTGCCCATAGTCATATCTATTGCTTGCTTGAGTTGTTTTGTTGAGGTGTGCAGCCAAAAACTGGCAGAGCTAGAGCCAAGAACTGAAAAAGGCCTCCATATCTACAGGATTAATTCAAGCATAATTAACTCTCATCTATCTTGCATATTGATAGTAGTTACAATTTGCAAGTTGTTTCCCATAGACGTCACAACAGAGACGCAACCAATAGATCTTCTATAGTTATGCCAAGCGTGCTCATGGGAAAGAGATGGCGTAACCTCCAGTGCATGACCCAAATATTTTTTTGTTAATTGGTGCTGTGCTTGACCCAAAATATTTTTGGTTAATTGGCACTGGTTGGTGTGCTTGTCATGTACAAGGGAAAGATAAGATAAAATAATAATCTTGATTAGTTAAAGAGATTTGTGGACCTTTCCCATAAGTCATCCAAATAGCCCAAGTCTCAACTTAATAATAATAATAATAATAATAATAATAATAAAAGAGGTTTAATTTGTTCATCTTAATTTATTTTTTTATTTGCTTATTTTGTCATTTTATTCTCCCCTTAAAACATACCACCCATATGCATAGAATTTTTTTTTTTTTTTTTTTGTATTGTTAAAATATTTATATTGCATTCTGCATGAGACGAAAGTCTAATACTATAACTCGTTAAATGCTTGAGAGATTGGCTATGAGGATGAGTAGGAGGATGAGGGAGGGAGAGGGTGGTTAGGCGCTTGGGGGCTGAAGGGGAGGGGGAAGAAGGGTAGTCGGAGGGGGAAGGGGGTGGTGGAGGAGAAGGGGAGAGTAGGGAGGAGGAGAACAAGGAGAAGGGAGGGAAGAGGAGAATGAGAAAAAGCTAGAAGGGAGGTTTAAGAGAGAGAGTATTTTTGGAAAATAAAGATGAAACTTTCGCAAAAATATAGCTTTTCAAACTTCAAAGGGTGTACTCTTAGAAAGAGTATATTTTTAGAAAATCAGAGTGTGCTCTTATAATTACGCAAAATCTGAATATTTCAACAAAATAGTTGGAAAGTGGAGATTGCCAAGGTGGCTAACTAGCAAGCATGTCTCCAAAAGGCATGTATGAATTTGATGTCCCACTAGATATTTGTTCCAAATCTAATGGTGGTAGGCTAATCGGATGTGGCACTTGGAATACTTGGGCCAAGGACAGGCTAAGCGGCAACTCCTTTTTCCTGTTGGTTCCGGCTTGCTCGCCAAATGGAGACCTGCACCTGGCCCATAGGCTTGGTCATGGATAAGCGAGGTGGGCCATGTCTGGGCGAAAAATAAGGTATATAAAATTATTTTTAAAAAACTTATAAAATAGAGTTTAAGCTCTAATTTTATTTAAAAAATTGTAAACACATAGAAATTTAGACAAAATTACTAGTAGTTTTGCAATGCAAAGGAGATAAATTTTATTAATGATCCAATAGAAGTATACAATGGATATATTTCATTGCAGTAAATAAGCTTGAACAGTAAAATATGTCTATAAAAACTCATTGAAATGTCCTGCAAAGCATGAAGAGGTAAGAGAGGAGCATATCTATCACACAAGACTTATTCTTTGTAATAAATCTTGCCTCTATGAGTTGTATACAAAAGTAAAATTGAAACAAAACACATTTTTCTTATCCGCTTTCATTTATCAATCAGGGATCTTGACTGAGTTATTTAGTCTTGATTTCTGTTGTTCGCATCTAACCATCCTTCATACATACTCACATCTCTAGTATGCTTGTCATACTAGAATTTTGTACTCAGTCAGTGTTGGGAAGTTCATATATAAGTATAATCACATACCGAATAGAACAAGAAAACTTTATGGATTTAAATACAGAGTTAGGACATCTACCTATCAACTTAAACTTTTGCATTAGAGTAGTTCTCGATTTTGTATTTAGAGTCCATCATACTCCCGAGAGGCAACATTTCTCCCCAATAACAAGGGGTGGAGTTTGGGTCTAATTTTTCACAGTCCTTGCAGCTGGGTTTGGACCAAATTTGAGATATCTTACAGATTGTTAGTGCCTAGGGGTTTATAGTTCCCATAGATAACTGTGGTATAAATTAAATACACAGTTGGGATATCTACACTAAAAATAGATTTTGATACTAAGTTGATACCGGCAAAGTTAGCATGTCATGTGTCATGATTGAAAGAATATAATAAATTTTATTGTGTGATTTTTTCGATGATAAATATCAAAATATTAGTATCTTTCTGCCTCATTTGAAGTAGGTCCAGCATGTTGAGATAATAGTGCAGCTCATTTTATAATATGTGGAATGTTTTTTTATGATGATATTAAACCTAAAAATAATTAATTTTTATTTATAAAAAATGTAGGTAAAGCATGTTAAGATGACATTAATATGACGAGGCAGATTGTTTATTTCAAATAATTATTCATAATGTGAACAAATGCAAACTAAACATGCTTTAATTTCAACGATTAAATTATTCACATATTTTTCATAGTTCATATTTATAGGGAAAATTTGAAATAAATATTCAAGCCCTCCCAATTTATTACGATGATCTGTAACGATTCCAAAAGAAAATGGATAAGGAAAATCTTGAAAATACAAATTAGATTTAATTTTCATAGGATAAATATTTTTTAAGAAACAAAGTATCACTAGTTTCTGAAAATAATAAGCTAATATTAACTAAATCATATATTGCTTAATGAGTGATGGGATGATACGTGAAAGAGAATATTTTTGTTGACCACCTCAAATATTTCTAAATATGAAAAAAAATAACAAAGTTCTCATTCTTCTGCAGAAATAATGTTACATTAGCAATGTCATGTCACTGCAACAACCCTTTATTTAGAGCCTCCATTTGCATTTTCCTCTTGATTTGGTTTTATTCCATGACCAAAATATATTTCCTTAGTTAATTATGCAAATAACGTAGTTGCAATTTGTGGAGAGAGTGGTTGGAGAGCACTCCCATGCTCATGTTTCATTAAATATTATAATGGGTTAATTACGCTCAGACTCCCTATAATATGGAGGTGTATAACTTATCACCTCTAAAGTTTTAAACTCTCACTTAGATTTCCTGGACCGTGAAAAAAATATCTTCATCTGAGCTTCTCTATCAGTTTTTTTTGGAGGTTCAGGGAATCTAAGTGAGAGTTTTAAATTTTAGGGGTGATAAATTATACACTTCTCATACTATAGGGAAACTGAGTATAATTAACTCTATTATAATCCATGCATATTGCTCTCCTTCCCTCTCACCCTCTTGCACAAGTACTCAAGTCCAAATCTAATTCTTCCTATTTTCACTATCCTCACCATTTTCTTTCCTTTTTCATCTCTGGCAGCAAGCCCTAAGCTCAGTTCCAACTGAATCCAAGAAAGCCCCGCCAAAACTCTTCTTCAAACTCAAGGTAAAGAATCGTATTCCTTGCACCAATTCTTTAACTAGAATAACCTATAAATTAAGTAACAATATGATTTTTAATTAGTAAACTTTCTTAACTCTCCTCCATCAAGAATCTCTCTTGGATATCTTCGAATCTCATAGTTAACCATCTTTATGATAAAGACTTGTTAACTCTGGAGGTTTCGATAGAATAATCATAACATTTTACATGTTACTTCAAACGAGTTTATTTTTCTACTTGTATTAAAATTAAATCTCTTAAAACTTTCCATTATATTACTTTTACTAATATTAATTTTAATCCGGTTAAAACTCAGAGTCAAAATCATTGATAGCATAGCTAATGTGACTCGTACAACCCTCTCGGCATTGTGATCTTAACTTTTGATCTATAAAGCCAAGCAAGCTGATTCTAGTTTTGACAAAATAAATTGTAAATATTTTGATCTATAACGAGTGTTGACAAAATAAATTGTAATTAGTCGCATAAGGACTTCAAAATTAAAAATATTTGATGACATCACTATCATGACAGAAATGCAGATTAAACCTGCATTTTTAGCCCAAAGAATCGGGTATCAAAATTTGGTTAATGCAAGAGAAACGTGGATTAACAAGACAATCCACGTTTCAAACCAAGTAAAGACTAATTTTGAGAACTCTCCTTGTACAACTAAAACACAGACTTTATAGGATCACGTTTTGCTTCAAAGATGTTAAGATGTGAAAAGTATCTCTAAATACAAGCAAATGCAGGTCACTGAAGTCTCATATATGGCCAAAAAAGCTAAATACAGATCCTCATGCAGAGAGATCTACATTCTAAGCTAAGTAAAATTAAGATGCGGATCCTCAGTCGAAGCATTCCATGATCTATGTTTTAAGGGAAGAAAAAGTTAAAACGTGAATCCTATTGGGTCGCATTTTGACTTCAAAATCTTAAAAGATAAAAATCATCCTTATTTATACTCAAACACAGGTCTAAACATGACAATCGGGCCACTAAGAGTTAAAACGCGGATTTAAAGGTGAGTTTCACATTTCAGTTATAAATCCATTAATACAGCAGTTACAAATCCGATGGATTTAAGCTGAGAGTTGATCCTCTGTAAGAGGGCTTTTAATTTGCAAGTTACAACAAATTTAAAGTCTCAAATCCTCCATAAATAGCCATGATCTGGACTAAAAAAGAGGTTAAATTATCTTCATTTGAGCGCTTGTGCTAAGAGACTAAAGTTTAAGGAGATTTCCTATTCAGAGCTTCCAGGAACTGCTAACTCGAAGAGTTCTTGCTCGGATCATCAACGGAGAACAAGATCGACTTCCATAGCCGCTAGGAACCTCAGATAAGTAGTATGCCACCATAATTACTTATTTGGGTTTCTTGTAATTGATTTGAGGGGTGCACTTCCTCATTATGTCATTAGAGTGATCAGTTATGCAATTTTTCGGAAAAGTATATTTTTTATTTTGCATCATCCATTCTTTCTCAATTTTCAAATATTTTTAGATAATTCTAAATATTAGTTTTGAAATATCTGGAGGAAGTTTTTGCTTCGAAATAACATGAAGGTATACTGACAAGTTGAGAAAGATGCCTTGCGATCACTAACTTTTGAATTTTGATTTTGATATTGTTGTTCCGTGAATGGAAAATTAAGGGTTTTAGGTAAAAACCTACGTTAGTCAATTTAATGTTAAATGTCGAAGCAGAAATGTTTATCCTGCTGATGAGGAGTTTACATCCATTTTAATAGCTGAATTATAAAACTAAAAATACCCCAGACTTGCAAACTGAGAAAAGAGATGATCACTTTCAGTTGATCCTCATATTTGAAAATTGAAACCGATGAAATTTGAAGCTTATTATATAGTTGGACAAATAGCATTGAGATGGTTGAGAGCTTAAGAGAGCGGAGAATAGGGATGATAAATGATATGTTCATGTGTCAATTTTTGATCTGCTTTATACAGAATTTTGAATTAAAAATAAAAATTTTATTTTTCTAATTCAAAAATTTATATAGAAAGTAATAAAAAATGGTCCGTGGACGCACTAATTACCATCCCAGCTGAGATGCTTAAAAGCCTCAGTCAGAAAGTTAGAGAAAATTAGAAATTTATGAAGACAACAAAAGAATTAGTTGGGGGGGGTATTTATAAACTTTGGCAAATGGTGATGCAAAGAAATTATAAAACACATCGAATGGCCAAATTAGTTATTGTGGTTAAAAAAAAAAATTAGGTTAAAGAAAATTTAAACTGCCCCACGACAATGACTAATTTAGCCATTGGAGTGCATTAACCATTAGAAAAAGATAACTGAACTGAGTCAAGTCTAGCTGGGCACGAGTTTGACTTTAAATCAACTACAGCCCACACGTGCCCGGTCTATCCAAGCTCATGTCGTACAACCCGTTGCCACCCCCTAAAAGGGGGAGTTTCCAAAGGAGCAGACCACGTTTTCTAGTGAGCCCACTTTACAGTGTAGGCTTTCGGTCAGAGCAGTTTATTAAGTGGGCTCACTGAAACAATAAGTGCTCAGTTAGAAAATCCCCTAAAAGGTAGTGGCTGTGAATTAATTAATCTGACAAACAAAATTGAATGAGGTATGTAGTTCGGCTAAACTACCCTTTCAACTTGTAGTGAGACTTCTCCGTAATATGTCATTTTGAGATATCTCTTTTTCTTTTGTCCGCCCAAGTTATTTTCGACTAACAACTACAGTGAGACTTCTTTATAACATGTCATTTTGGGAGGTCTCTTTTTCTTTTGTTAGTCCAAGTTATCTTCGACTAACAACTATTAGTATCGTAGCTCTTATACGTTCTTCTGAGCTAGCTCAATTAATCCAGAGAGATAATTTTTCTGCCATACAAAATGAGCATGTGTGTATATATATATATTCCCTTTTCTCCGTATGTGCTCGATCACCAATTGAAGTAGGCAACCCAAGTAATTTAGCATAAATGATATGCTTCCATTAAGAGACATTTTTGTTGGACACTAGACTAGGAGTTTCCTGTTTTTGCAAATTGCTACAAACTGTCTGGTAATTAAATTTAAAAACATGCTAAGAAAGCATGCTTGCATCACAACAACAAAAATAACATATCGAACATCAAATTTCATGGCCGAGGATTGTCAACTTAAACTATATAATGGTTAGAAAAAGATATATCATCCTAATTTTACAAAGATACAAGCGTTTCCCAAATCAAAAGAAAATGCAAGGAAATGCCTTTTTTTTTTTTTTTTTTTTTTTTTTTTGCTAAGTCATGTTTTCACGGATTACAGTCTCTTATACCTAAGACCAGATATAGATGTTGAGGAAATGTCACCTCTTTTGGCTTCACGTATACTGCAATCTAGTCAAAAACAAACCACCCACAAATTTTTCCATGTCCCCCAAAAACTCAGTCAAATTAATCTTGCGCACATTCAAAGTGACAGCTAATACTGAGCTAGATACTGAGCTAGATTTGATGAAAAGGCAGGGAAACGTGAATATTCATATATCATTTATTTCCAGTCTTACTTCTTCACGTCTTTTTCTTTCCCATAAATCTCTTTTCTCATTTCACCACTCAAGTCAAACCCTCAAGGTTTCGGTCCAATTTGGCCGGCAGTCATTTACAACCCAATGCGACATCTTCTAATATTGGACTCATTGCACCTTCATGTTTCCTAGTCATTAGAAGCTTCATATACACGTTTACAGCGTGTGTGTACATATATATGTGTATATATTTATATATTTGAGAATAATGGAAATGAGTTGCCATCTTACATAAGTTACTCGAGCTGTGGTTCATCTTCACTATCTCCAATAATTTTTTAAAAAAAAATTCTTTTGGATTATGATCTTGACTCTCTATGGTTCACTAATATCCAATTTCTTAGATTTTAGTTTTGATTTAGACTTCTATCAAATAGATACAAAACTAACAGTTTTTTGTGAATACAATATTTTATATCCACTTGATAATAGAGCATATAAACTTCGAAACCCATATAATTTGTTTGATTTTGTAGAAACTAAGAAGATAGTGATCATGATTTTAAAAAAAGTTTTGAAAAAAAATAATGTAATTATTACTTTTCGCCACTGACTCACATTTTATTTAGCAATAGTCACGCTCATACCCATTATACGGTAAATAACTACGTACATGTACCAAAAATATATTCGGTT
>JAYEPQ010000006.1:42060344-42062844 GCA_036321105.1 Dracaena cambodiana
GCTAGTCATATGACAATTATATTGACAGGTTGAATTTTCCAGTATCTAAAATGTCTTACAAAACAAGATCTGGAATATTGTTTTAATAAGAGGTTGCTTTTCTCACAATGAAATAGAATTTAAAAGGGAAAGTAAAAAAACTCTTGCACCCTACCGTTTCTTATCCACTACTATGGTCAAAAAAGAAACGGTGGAGATATCTTGATATCGTGATATAGTTAACAAAAGAAGCTCATTTTTTGCATCCATATTGTAGGATGATTCAATTTGCCTTGTAACTAATTACTCTATCTCCTTTTCTAAGTGGGAGTATTATATTAGTATATACTATATTTATACTAAGCTGCATTAAGTCCTTTTAATGAAACGATAGGGTCGTATTTATACCCACATTTGATCTTTTAAAAAAAATCCGACAAATTTTGGATACCAAATAATACAGTAAACAGATATCAAAAGTCATGTCTCATCTCGAATGGGACCCGTAAATGTAAAGTATGCCCAAGAGTCTGCAGTTTGCAAACAAAGAGCCGGCGATTTTGGTAAACCTGTCTCTCGTGTCACCACGCGTCACTATCCCAATTTAACACTTACAAAAAAGTATAGCTTATCTAAAAATCCTACACGTGACCTCAAATTAGAAGGTAAAAGAAAAAGAAAATAGAGTTGGAAAAAATAATAGTAATATGACGCGTGCTCTTGAAGACTTAATTCCCATGCTTCTGATCTTCAATAACTTTTTTGTCGTCACCTTATCTCTCTCCCCATAAAACCCCACCCAAATCTGTCTAAAATCCATAAAAATACCTTAAAAAATCTCTAATCTCTCGTCTCTTGTTCTTCATGGCTTCACATAGCAAGATCAGCTCATTATCTTTTTTCATCATTATTCTTCTCGTTACTGTTCACTTGTGTCCACCTTGTTCGCAAGCAAGGAAGCTAAGGGCTACAAGTTTTGAGGCTGGTTTGTTTCAAAGTGTGTTGCCAAGGGGGAGGGTGCCACCATCAGCCCCTAGCAATGGAGTCCATGACGAGGTGGCGGTCGACCGCGAGAGCTACGCCAATGCCCGTGCCACGATGAAGAGCGTCGATAGGATGCTGGGATCTGTGCCGAGCCCGGGGATTGGCCACTAGGTCCACCTCCTCCCCCTCCTCCCTCTTATTTGATTCTTACTACGGGTACAAAATTTTGTAACACAATACGTTCTCTCTCTGTGTGTGTGTCTGTTGAAGAGTGACTTATTTCATATACTTAATTTGAAAAAACTAAATATTATTTTGGGCATGTAAGGTAGAGAAATGTACGAAGTACGACAAAGTTTTGAGTAAAATGATACGCATTCCTCAAAGTTTTTTAATTAGATTTGATTGTTGATTGATTGCTTCAAGTTGTTGGGTTACTTGTAGTTATAATGTGGAGTTGTTGTTATGGCTTACGAGCAGTGTCTATGACTGAGCTTTCAAAGTGTTTGGATCCAATGCGTGTCTAATCCTGTTGGATCCACTCTCTCCAACTTAGATTGCGACTTCGTTTTCTTTTTTTTTTTAATTATTATATAGATGACATGGGAACTACCCTAATCTAATAGGATGCTCTTGTCCACATGGGGATGATGCCGATGAGTATACATTTGAGTCCCACACCACACTACAATGGCTAAATAGGATTTTCAATAGAATTCACGCAAAATATATTTTTAAGACTTAACAGCGAACAATTATCCTCGTACAAATTTCTTATTTACCTACGAGAGTATCGCATGAATGAGATCCTTGCATGATCCTTGACTCCACTATGAGTAATCACTTCTTAACGCAAAAAGTATCTCTACCTTTTTTTTAAAAAGGTATCTCCTGGACTCAAAATGTTAGGAGAAAATGTATTAAAAAATATTTAATTTATCGTTATATTAGCCGTAAGTATTGGATATATACATCAAATAAATATGGTACTAGGTTATTAGATTAGTATTTTCCTTCAGTCTACATATAGTATTTTTTGTGTCTTAATAAAATATTTTTCTTTAGTAAACATGTATTACTTTTATCAATACATATTACTAAATATAGCAAATTTACATATATTCAAACAAATAAGAAAAAAAATAATTATGATCAAATTATTCCTCTTTGTCTATATGTATGGAGAAAAGAAATATTCGCTCTCGTCCTCTCTCTCTCTCTCTATATATATATATAGAGAGAGAGAGAAAACGGGAAATACACCGGCGGTGAAGGAAGTTTCCTTCACCTCCGTTTAGGTGGCCCAATAAAATTATTACACGTGGTGTCATTTAAGAGAATTCATTTATTTGTTATCTTGAATTACGCCCGTGTTATAATTTTATTGGGCCACCTAAGCGGCGGTGAAGGAACTCCCTTCACCGCCGGCGTATTTCCCGTTTCCTCATATATATATATATATATATATATATATATATATATAGTAAACGGGAAATACACCGGCGGTGAAGGGAGTTCCTTCAACGCCGCTTAGGTG